>JAUELO010000097.1:6476852-6493831 GCA_032357855.1 Amphibolips quercusostensackenii
CAATTATTGACCGATTTTGAAGTTTTTTCTTTTTTAGGATTCAGGAGAATTAAATTCTTAACAAACGAACAAAGGGATATTTTTAATTTTTTTGCATTCTAGTCGGCGCCAGTCAGGTGAAAAAAACACATTTTTCTAAGTTTAAAACTATGCGTCAACATATGTGTATCCAATGGATGATTTTAAATTCTCTGATATTCCCCAGTTCTATCCCGTCATTAATTGTTAATTTTTCCCCATATAGTTAAGAGTTTAAAATATTGTAATGATACGGAACAGTGAATAAACCTATCTGGAAATTCCCTCTTCGAAAGTGAAAATTGTAATTCTTTACGAAAATTCCTTTTCTCAAAGTCCAAATTATAATTCTTTTCCGAATTAATTTGTTCTAAAGTAAAAATTATAATTCTTCACAAACATCATCTGTTTCAAAGTGAAAATTATTTCACGAAGAGCCCCGGATTTAAAGTGAAAATTATAATTCTTCACGAAAATTCTGTGTTCAAAAGTTAAAATTATAAATGTTACGAGAATTCCTTGCCCCAAAGTCTAAATTATAATTCCTAACAGAAATCATCTTTTACAAAGTTCATAAGAATTATAATTTTTTTTGGAAATTCCTTGTCTCAAAGTAAATTATAATCAGTAACGAAAATCCCACTTGAAAACCCAAAATTATAATTATTTACGGAAATTCCTTGCCCTAAAGTCTATATTATAATTTATTATGGAAATTCCCTGATCGAAAATAAAAATGTAATTCTTTATAAAAATTTCCTGTCCTAAAGTTAAAATACTGATTCGTTACGGAAATTCCCTGTGTCAAAGTAAATTATAATTCGTTAGGGGATTCCCCGATGAAAAGTCAAAATAATAATTTTTCACGAAAATTCCCTGTCCCAAAGTTTAAATTATAATTCATTACGGATGTTCCCGGTTAGGAAATAAAAATTATAATTTGTAATGGAAATTCTCTGTCCCAAAGTGAATAATATAATTTTTTACGGGAATTCCCTATATCAAATTAGAATTTCATTCGCTGGAGAATTACCTGATGAAAAGTCAAAATTATAATTCTTCACTGAAATTCTCTGCCCTAAAGTGAAAATTATATTTCTTTCTGAAAATTTCCTGTGAAAAAGTAAAAATTGTAATTATTCACGGAAATTGTTTGTTCGGAGTCACAATTACATTTATTAACATAAATTCTCTGTTCCAAGTAAGAATCATACTTATGTACAACTGTTTCTGTTACAATCCAGAAATATAGTAACTCCCTTCTCCTGGAGTTTTCTTTTTGATCGTAAGTTATAGAGAATTTATTTCTATTTTAGATTCCGGAAATATTTGCTGCTCTCACTTACTCAATTTTCTAAAATGTCATGTCTTATGTAATTTATCAATTTTTTGGTGGCTTATGTTATAAAAATCCATTTTGTCATAAAAAGGTGTTGAAATATTATATTCAAAAAAGACTTTTTTACAAGAAAAAAATAGTTGTTACAACTTTAGAATTTTTCTCTGTAAAATAATTGTATGTCATCAGAAAGTAATATGCATCAAGAACCCGCTGATTAACGATCCTTTTACTACCGGTATCACCGATCACGGTTAGTGTTGTTTCGCGAATGAAGAGAGAAAAAATATGTGCCTTGATTTATCGGCCGTAAACGATTGCAATTAACCGCGACCGGGTTTCGAAGATGCGCTGAGTATATAGAAACTTATGAGAAACCAAAAATTAACCCGTAAATTCTACATCGTCCAAACTTTTATACTTTTATTTTCTGCTCAAAAATGTCTTTGTCTATATATAATTTGTTAAGTCCAGCCAATATGTGAATCGATTATTATCATATGTACTTGTATCAGAATATATCTAAAAACGAATACAGTTAAAAGCTATAGAAGAGATAAAAAACCACCTGATTTGAATTTAAATCAGTCATAACTTAGACTTATTCAAGTAATCCAGCATGCTTTTGTGAATAATTTTCGAAAAAACGACATTTTTTAAAAAAACTCAATAGACCCATTTTATTTTTTCGTAAATACAGAAAAAATAGGGATATAAAATGTTGCAGTATTTCAATGTTTAAAATGAGTAATAGCTGATTACATGAAACTGATGTAAACTTTCCGTAGTTACAGGCCTGTAATGTGCTGCCTCTAGCGGAGTCCGCCAGAACTATCTGCGATTCACCACGAAAAGAGTACCTCAGTTTAAATTAATCAGATGACTATTATCTTGCTTAAACAATTACCTGCAACACTTAATACCCTTACTTTTTTTTCTGTGAAAATAAAATTTGTGTTTGAAATTCATAAATATGCACAATATTTCTCCTGCAAACACGAATTCAAAGACTCAAGATATCATTTTTCGAATCCCAAAAAATTAAAAGTCGTGACACTTATGACTCTTGATGAATAAATAAAGCGTTTTTATCTCTGAGAAGTGATAAAGATTAGCATATGTATAGCAGCCAATCACAGCGTTACAGCTCAAACGAAATTAAATTTTTTTTTTTCAGTTGTCCATCGTTGTGTCGATTCAGTAAGAATGAAGATTGCTTGTATCTTTCTACTCACGTTCGTGGGATTTCTTCATCCTCAGTGTAAGAATAATATAATAATTTAATTATTATTTATAAAAATATATTACATATGTTCTGAAATCTTTACTAAAAAATAGATATATTAAATATATAATACAAATATATATCTGTTTGCCTTTAGAAAAAGTAAACATATGTTTACTTTTTCAGTAGCTTTCAGTTTGATTTCTTCATTCCGAAAGTGCCCAAACAATCAAATCCTCATTATTATACAAGATAAAGAGAAATAAAAGAATATCGTTTTTAAACGCAAGTCATTAAATAAACTATTTGTCATATAATAATGGAGATCAACATATCTGCTCACGGTTTGAACAGAGATGACAGAAATACCATAAATTCTTGATCCAACGTTATCTCTGAGGTGGCTACAAGTTTTTCAATGACTGAACTATTATTCTAATAATTTATGAAATCAGTAAATTAGATAGAAAAATTGAATTTGTATATGTATTATTCGATAACGTATCTTGATCAAATACATAATTTGAAATAAACATCAAATTACACCGAAAAAATCTGCAATACACAAAATATGCTGCGTATAACAGGGTACCCTTTAATACATGGGCGAATTTTTTTTTCAAAACTCTTTTGCTCCCATCCACGGATTACATTCGAATGGACAAGAAATTATGCATTTTACATTTCAGCCAAATTTGCTTGTATTACAAAGTTTGACAGACTACCATTAAAAAATTGAAAAATTAACCCTGTTTCACAAATATGTCCAGTCGCCATTTTGAATCAGTACAAAATTTTGTGCTGCCTCCGACCATTGTGAAATTTCTGAAAAAAACTTGCGTAACTTGTTATCTTCGAGAGGCTTTCGTTCAACAACGGGAAATTCAGCATTTGCTTTATAGTCATTTACAAGATCATTTCGACGCCATTTCGAAAATTTCAAATAATTTTTTTCCACGCTGCACTAATTGTTTTGGTATTAAAAAAGGTTGCTGTTTTCGGTATTTCCTTGAAGTTGGTACCGCGATCTTTAATTTTCAAGAATCTGAAAGTTAAGGTAAATTGTGTTATACACTTTTGGTAATTTGCGCAGCAAAAGATTTTCGATAAAATCATAGTTTAATCTAGAATTTTCAACAAAATTTTTTTGGCCCAGCATTGACACTTTTTTAATGAAGCGAACGTAATAACTATTTCTTGAGAAACTTTCTATTCAAATGCGTATGTTCTAAACAAAACTCGCACAACTTTCAGATTTTCGAAATTAAAATTTTTGCCAATTTTGAGACAAAAATGTTGCTAGTTCAAAGAACTTAACTTAATTTGAAAATTATACATCTAAGGGAATAGTTGATACACTCGCTGAGCACAACTCATAATAACTGTTCTTTTTTCAAAAGAAGTAATTGAAAAAAAAATTCATACTGAAAGTTATTAAGAGTTTAAAAACGCATTGAAAAGCTATATACGTCGGAAAAGACTTTTTTAACTTTATAATACAAGAAGAAAACTGCTAGGAAGATTATGAATTTTACGTTAAATAACACTCAGTCCATTCAAAAAGTCAAAAATATCATGTCCAACTGAGTTTTCATGCTTCAAAGTCACTAGTGATTTTTAGTACCGCTTGCGCGAATTGTTAAATATTTAAGTTACTGGTCTACGGAAAATTAGTTGAAATTATTTTTTCTTTATGCAAAATTAGGTGCAGATGGATTTCACAATTTGCAGGAAGATACAATGTATGTAGAAATGCATGATTTCTCTATTTTTGATGGAAATATCACTTATCTTTCACGGGGCCTTGTACCCACGTGGATGTACAGTCACATAAATGTTCGCAACTTTTTCGCTTTTATAACAGTGGACCACTGGCATTTTGAAGCATTTCTTATACCTCATGAACATCAAGACCTACCATTTGATCATGATCCTGGTCATGATGGTCCAAGATATTCTCTAATACGAATAGCTGATATATATTTTGAAGCTCTTGAGTTTCGACCCTGTATTCGTCTTCTCGAACATGAACACCCACTCAGAAACTGGATTTATATAAGAAATACAAGTGGCGACATCGTATGTTCAGCTATAAGTAGACAACATCCGGATAATCCAATGCATAAGTAAGCAAATGTGGGTATGCATGTTTCCTACTGCAAATTATTATTTATACTTAATCGTATAAATGATTAAACTTATAATTTATCAATATCCTGTTATACTTCTGTAATAATCCTGTAATTGGTGTAAGGACGGTTCAATTAGTTAAAATAAATAGAGTGAATGATAGATAAATAAATAATAGAATAATATTTGAAGTAATTTGAATAATTCGTTTAATTTTGAATAATTTGAAATAATAGAATAATAAATAAATAAATAAAATGAATAATGAAGTCTTTTTTCTCCTATGATTCTCTACAAAGTACGCGCGGATTCTAAGTCAAGCGCTGTACCTAAACCAGTACTGACATTTATTTTTTGTTGAAGTGAGCGCAATAAATATTTCTTGAGACACTTTTCATTATATTACAAAAAAAACCCTAGTTTTTTGAACATGCATCTATTTTCTTACCCAAAATCATCAAGAAAACAAATTTTAAAAATTGAGAAGTTGAGCTGAGTTGTGCTCGGTAAGAAAAATGTACACAACTTTCAGATTTTCGGAGTTAACATTTTTGAAATTTTTGCGACAAAAAATCACTAGTTCAAAAAAGTTGATTGTTTTTGGCAAATATAGGTACAAGTGAAAAGTGTTTGAAGAAGTAGTTGATACACTCGCTAAGTACAACCCAGCGCTGCTTTGAATTTTTTTTTCAAAAAAGCGATGCTTGCCCGAAAAACGCTTTTTGAGCAGTATGGCTCAAATTGAGATTTTTTTCAAAAAATGTTTCAAGATGGGTGAATATTAACAGATTTTGTTAAAAATTAGAATGCACCATTTTTGTGCCAATTGGAACGAATTGCATGAATTTGTGAAACAAATGTTGTTAAAGTAATTAAAAAAAAAAAGAAATGATTCATATCAAAATATATTAAGGGTTTAAAAACACATGAAAAAGCTATTTCAGGAAAAAAATTTTATTTCATAAATGCGTACATTACCACCGGATATTATCCACATGACTTGAACAATTGAGGCTTCGGATGAAAAAAGGAGGTGAGACAGAGGACCCGCGGGATACAAAAATGAAAGTGTACAGATTCTTTATTTTTAAGACTTTTATAAAGCTCATGTCTCTAGCAGTGGCGACGTTTAAATACTTTAATCAGAAAGAAAAAAAATGATTATTAACCATGATTTTCCATATTTTCTTCTGTTTGATTTAAAATCTCTAAATGACTCTAAGGCAGAGTTCAGTTAACTCTGGGGCAACAACGGATTGCCGGGCGGGGTGCAGCCTACGCGGGAGACAATCGATCTCACTGAAAAATTAACAAAATTTACAGTTTGTTGACTGCTTTTTGAATTAGGCCTCAATTTTCCAGAAACTTTTTTTGAACGTTCCTGAATAACTTTCTCACTGATAACTTTCGATTGCTTAAAATTCGCGCTCGACTGCTGAAAAGATCAAAGTTTTTGGGCGTGAATTATGCAACGCCATGACAAAAACTTATTAAATTTCTATCAAATTAACATTTTTAACTTTTGTTAACGTCATCGGTCGCAGAACATGACTGTGCATACTTTTTATGAATTTGACTAAAATATATTAAAAAGTTCCGATTTCTTCGCAAGTTGAAGTTAAAAAAGCTGAAATATTTTAATCACAGAAAAAAACAGTTTTTTGTAAATGCCGCCTAATTATTAAGTTGCACCAAAAATCACTGAGGACTTTGAAACACGTTAATTCAGACGTACATGATAATAAAGATAAAAAAGAATCTGTTAGGAAGATTATAAATTCCACGTCGAATAACTTTCAGCAGAGACATTTCTGACGTTTTAAAAAGAAAATATTACGTGAGAAATTTTTAAAAAAATTTTTACATTTTTCAAAAAAACTTATACCGTGTTCTGCATATCCTTCCCAAAAAGTCACAAATAACATGTTTGACTGAGTTATTATGTTTCAAAGTTACAAATTATTTTTAGTGTCGCTTGGACAGAATTATTTAATATATTTGAGTTACTATTGTACGAAAACTTAAACAATATTTTTTTTTTCACAAAATTAGGTGCAGATGGATTTCTCAATTTTGAGGAAGACAAAGTTTTTGCAGAAATAGACGATTACTCCATTTTTGATGGTTATCAAGTGTGATTATAGGGTAATAATCCTGTAATTAGTATAAGGGCGGTTAAATTAGTTGATACAAATGAAATTAAATAAATATTAAAATCATCTGAAGTTTCAAGAAAAAAGTCCAAGGTTTTTTTTGGTTTTAACTCTTTTGTTATAATATTAACATTATGTTTCTAAGTATTTGCAGAATGAATGTTAGATAGAATTAATAAATGCATTAATCAATTATAAAAAACTGAAAAGCCTTAAATAAACTCAAATTCGTATACTTATGTTTCATCTGGAAAGAATTTGTTTCCTGTGACGCGAGATAAATGTCGCTAGTGATATTTTGCATTAGCTTCATTTTCTCATTATAGCGTGATTGCCAGATCATGGTGTTACCTGGATTTGATCAAAATTTGAATTTTTGATTTTTGTAATAGTATTTTTGATCAATAAAACCAAAATGAGAAGTCTTATGAAAAAATGATTAAAAGAAATTGAAATCGAAGTCATTTGAAATTACATGAATTCGCTTGTAAGCATTACTTGCAGCCGTTTGTTTTTATGTTGAGGGGTTCAACCTAGTGCCACACAAAGGCGAAAAAGTATGGGAAAAGTTAATTAAAAAAAAATGAGAAAAATTCACAGTTGCTTTATTTTCTTTAAACGGAAGCACTTGTGGGGAATCCTTAAAATGCAAAAATAATTTTTTTCCTATTGTGCAGTGTAAAGTGTAAATGAAAGAAATGTCGTTAATTTTTGGGGGTACCCCACAAAAGTCCCATAAGTTTTTTTTTCAAGAAATCAGAACTTCTTGTGGGGCATCCACAAAAATTTTCTTTTTATTTGTGGACTGTATACTGTACAACTTACACGCTGTGAACGGATGGACTTATCCGATATCACATGTTAGACCCACCACGAGCAAAACGACTGTCTCCCGATCTTTCGATCGCTTTCGAAGATCTTCGATTTGGGATCGACGTCTTGATAAAGCCACATCATCGTATTTAATAATCGTACAATGGCCGCTGCCTCGCGATAACATCATCATCTGCAGTACCGCATTGAAGCGATACTAGCTTATAATAACGCAATTAACACTTCTTTTATCGGTGCTAGGGCGCGTCATTGTATTTGGACACAAATCGAACATCACTCACCTCTGGAATTTGCTAGGTAGAGTCTCACAATATTTGCAGTAAGTAAATCACTTTTTAATAGGTAAAAAAATTGCAATATAAAAGAAATTAAAGAGAAAAAACTCCGAAATCTTTTTCTAATGTTTTGTGAAAATAAAACCTCTGCTTCAAAGTGACAGACATTTCGTGTTTTAAACGATTTCAGTACGCAAGTGTTACGTCTTTTTGGGGCGTGTCAAATTGAAGTTGGTATAATCTCAAGCATCCTTCTTGAGCAGCTCCTTGCGGTGACCATTTAATGTTTTGTTTATATTTCTCGATTAGAGCTAATCGATCCTCTGGCAAAATTAGCCATAATATAGAGCCACATCGTGCTCATAAATACTCATTTGTGCTTGGTGGACTTTGTACTCCCGCCCATGTCGACTCGTTATGGACATCGACTGCGAATTCATAATTAATTCACGTATACTTACTACGAAAAAAGGCCTAAGGGGTTGTTTGGACAAATTTACCGACTGCCTTCGTGACCATTAAGAATAATTATCGTCAGTGACGAGTCGAGTCGGGGTACGCGAAATCTCTGAAACTTATAGAGGGATCCTAGAGAAAAAGTAAAAACCATCTTTGAGAAGCAGTAAACTGATTACGCATTTTATTACAGTTCCTCGTTAGTAGCAGTTGATGTCTCTGCGTTTTAGTTGCAACGAAAGAGAGGCCCAATTTTTAGAATGCAGTAGGATCTCCTCTGAGTCTGGAAATGTGGACTGAAATGTTTCTTCATTATTCAATACAATTTTTGAAGCATGTCCATATAAAAAAATTAAATTCGTAGAGTTTTAGTGTGAATTGCATAAAGGATAGTCACAAATGACCCGTACTTTTGAACAGGCATTCAAGCTAATGGTATATTTTCTAATATTGCATGCGAAGATATGCAGTCAGTTTTCGGTTGTTCTAATTTAAAGATTAAACTGTCGATAGAATTATAAAAATTTATTAACTCGGATGGATACTCGATGTAGCAGTAATACTGTAGTTTGAATAATATATCAAACTACATGGAATTTTCGTGCGTAATCGGCTGCGAATATTTTATAATGAAAAATCGTTGTTTGTTTTCTGATCTAATTTCTATTGCAAAAACCAAAAGAAGCTGCTTTCGATTAGAAGACTTAACTATCAGGACAATGTCTTCTTGACCCTGAAAATGAATATTGGATGTCATTTTTATTTATATTTAAAAAAAAACATGAGTTTATTCTAAGTTACTATTTTATGATTCATATCATTTACTTTAACAAACTACAATAAGCTCTGATTTTGAATTAATTTCAGATGCTTGTATGTTCTTTGTAAAATTACTGCTTTCAAATTATTTGCTATCGTAAAAATTGTAGGATTAGTATCATGTTATAGTACTCATATTTTTATAAATAATATCACAAATGTAAATGTATCCAACTTTTTATTTTGTTGTGTATTGTCTATCTCTGTTTCTTTCAGTGGAAACCAATTCTTGGGGATTCTAGAGGAATAAAGAATTTTATGAATGAAACTGATTCTTACGGTTTCCTTATAATATAATACATTTCTTTATTGGTTGTTTTCTTTTTTTTTATTACTTTGCTACATCCGCTCCTCTAATTTGCACGCACTCACAGGAGAATCTTTCCCAGCCGCAGATATGGTGTGGATATATGTTCTTATGATATAAATAAAAAGTATAGTAATAAATAAATAGTTAGGTAATATATCGCGTTGAATTTTTAATTAAAAATTTACAATTTTTTAAGCAATGAAATTTAGAAAGCCAAAAAGCCATTCCAATTCATTCTATAATCGGCTCTTTGTTCCTGATGATCATCTAATAAGAGTTGATTTCAAATTGTGTATTGACATGCGTGGCACGCATACAATTAAAGCAACTTAGAACGTGTTGCGTATACGTATATCATAATTATTATGTGTTACACACGTAGTCGGTAAGATGCATTGGAATTGTTTGAGGCTTTCTGAATTGCATTGTTTGAAAAAAGAAGCAATTTTTGAATCAAGATTCAATGATTATATTTAACTCTTTATTTCTATCTTATGCATTTGATACTGAGCGCGGTACATAACTTGCTTTATTCACTCAGCAATTAAAAAAATGAAAACTTTCTTGCAAAATATCAATATGACAAAATAATCTCGAAAGTTTGGATGTAAGAAAAATGTGGAAATAGTAGGATATCATCACACACAATCACAGCTTGTAGGGTGAGAAGAGGCAAGACTGGCCACCGGGGAGGCGGTTTCGTAATTAACAATCCATTTTGTATTCGGCTCACCTGATCGCAACGTGTGCGGTCCGTGACGTCATAATTCGGGGCTCCTTCCAGGCGTACCGCCCCCTTAATGTGGGCCCCGACACCTCGGCTTGCAATCCAGCACGCATTTCCCTCCCGCTCTTTGGTTTCTCGCTGGTATGAACGAACGTAAGAAAGAGATGGTAAATCGAACAGTTAAGAGAGGAAGAAAAGTCAGAACTCTGCCCCCACCCTCCTTTCCTTCTCTCTCTCTCTCTCTCGCTCTAACTCCCTACCTTCTCCTCCTCCTCCTTATATCGGTGGTGTCTGCGGATGGTATATGCCTTGGAGGCAGCTGAGGGGGATATAATGGTTCAGTTCAGCCGGACTTCACACGATGCCGACCGTCCCGGTCAGCCAGAAGATGATACAGACCTCAGACCTCAAGAAGGACCTCCTCAGTGGATCAGCTCGATGCAATGCGCGGAAGGAGTTTCTCTCTTCCTCCGATAATTCAATCGTTTTTCTTATTTTTATTATCTCTGTTTCCTACTTATTTTCTTCTCTTACCTTCTCAATCATTTCTTCAAAAAATGTTGAGATTGATGAACCTGGATGCATTCACTTTAATTCTCAAAACTCAACAAGTATGTGTGCATTAAAACACACATAAACGAGGCAATACAATTTTCAAAAGATGTTGTTTCAGACAGATTATACAATTAGATAAAGTTTGAGGTCTGTATCAGTCTCTTATGTTTAACTCCTGAGGATTTGCTTTTAGTATCAAACAACTTTCGATTGACGTTGTACAATATTTGTGCAGTATTTATTGAAACTTGTCCCGTACCAAAGGTGAAACTAGTGGATACATGGGTTAAGAGGAACAAGACGAAGAAGATGAAGAATTACCAGAAGATGGAAGAAAAAAAACAAGTGAAGAAAACGACCAAGAACTCGAAGATTAGAGCACTTGAGGCGTCGCGTCGTCAGTCAGGCAACCGCGGATGGGCAGAGAAGCAGGGGAAACAGAGGGTGGGCTTCACCTCCGTAACTTCGTCGAGGTTGAGCGTGGAGGCTATCTTCGTGACTGCTTTGCACCAGGTTTGGGTAGAGTCTGTGCTAGCCCGCGGGGGACTTATTTCAGAACCGTACCGAATCAGGAACGACAATCGTCCTAATATCCACACACGAATGCTATGTTGGAGGCCCTAGCTCATATAGATATAGTGCCGCGAGCCCTATACCTACCGTGAGTAAGAGATCTCTCTTTAAATATAAATTCGCGCTACCATGCACAAGGCAGTGGAAATGTAGATTGTCCTCCTTGCTTTTGTATTTAGCCAAGGTCGTCTTTCCTAATTTCATCATACCTTTTAATTCACACTCAGGTTACATTTTTATTTGAGTGGACCTTGTTTTGTGAATCAGTCAACACTCAACTTTAACTGAAGTCGGAGCCAAATTTCGAGGCCTCTCACTGCTTTTGGTTGTAACTTGTACAATAAAAATCTCTGAATTGTCTAATAAAAAGCATTCGCAGATATTCTCCAAACATTCTTTAATGCAATATATTATTAAAAATTCTGGAATATTCAATAATTTACTTTTTACGATGATTTATTTTAAAAACTTTATCTTGAGAACAAATAAATATAGGAAGCCATGAAATGGCTCTGAATGTGCAATGTTGTAATGCGAGTGCAGTGCAATAATGAAATTGATAATAAAATCATTCTCGGGCAAGAAATATTATTTTGAGTATTTCTGAAATTAATCAGTTTGGACGTGTGGACAGCACAGCAGGACACGTAGCAGCAAAAAAGGCACCCTTCCAATGACAATAGTTACGGAGCCGGCTTGCTTCTGGAGTTACTATTGTCATCAAAAGGGTACTTTTTTCTGCCACTTGTCCCGCTGTGCTTGCCACACGCCCACACTTATTATAGTCAGAAATGTTCAAAATGATATTTTTTTAATAACAATGAAATTATCATAAATTTAATTATTGCACTGCACTTTCATACTGCACATTTGGAGCCATTTAAAGGGCTTTCTACCTTCATTCGTCCTCAAGATAAAGTTTTTGTAAATAAATCACCGTGAAAAGTAAATTATTAAATATTTTAGAATTTTGAAAAATGTATTTCACTAAAGATTTTTGAAAAAATATATGTAAATTTTTTCAAATTTTTTCTAACTTTGCCTTCTTTCTGGGAACAGGCAAAAGTGGACGTTTAAAAAAGGAGTCCGCGAAATCCTGTTTTTTGGGTTAGTTTTGCACTCTAATTATTCACAAAAATGTTTTAAGATAAAACTGATCATATCCTTAAATTTTTAAGACGTTAAGCTGTCAGATGCTTTTAATAAGACAATTCAAAGATTTTTTTTTGTACGAGTTGCAATCAAAAGAAGTGAGGGACCTCAACATTTGGCCTCGACTTAAGATGTAATGACTAATGAGTTTAAACGCTGCCTCGGTCATCAGAGTGTATATCAGACAGATGATTTTAAACTCACGGTCATTTCCCCGTTTTCTCACGGTGAATTTTTATTTTTTCTTCCTCTGGTGATTATACCTTTTTTTTTAATTTCCATGTCTTCTCAGAATTTTTTATGCTTTTGGAGAATTCTCTGCTCCATATCAGAACCAGAATTCTTTTCGAGATTTCCCCGATTAAAGTAAAAATTATTATTTCTTTGGAACATTCCATGTTCCGATTCAGAGCTATATACAATTGCTATATACAATTGTTTCGGAAATCATAATTATTTTCAAAAATTGTCTACTTCAAGTGAAAATTGTAGTTTTTCTTTAAAATTCACTTTTACAAGTCAGAATTGTAATTCGTTGAAAAAATTTTCTGCTCCAAATCAGAATTATAATTTTTTTCGAAAATTTCCCTTCCCATAGAAGAATTACAGTTCTATTGAAAAATTTTTAGTTCAAGGTCTGAATAAATTCTTTTTTAATTTTCTGATCCAAATGAAAATAATAATTCTTCTCAAAAATATAATAAATATAAAAAACATGTTAAGAAAATAAAGTGAAATACAATATATTTAAAATAACCAACTAAAAATTGTTATTCTATTCAAAAATTCTTTTTTCAAATCAGAATCCTAATTCTGCAACTTTTTTTTTGGGGAAATTCCCTGAACTAACCCAAAATTATAATTCTTTTTAAGAATTCCTTCCTCCAAATCAGAATTATAATTCTTTCTGAAAATTCACTATAAGCCAACTTAAAATTATCATTATTTTCAAAAATTCTTTATACCAAATCTAATTCATTTGTTTTTTAAATTCTCTAATCAAAATGATAATTATAATTTTTTTCAAAAATATTCTTTCCAAATCAAAATTGTAATCTTTTTTGGAAAATTTCTTGAATCAACCCAAAACCATCATTCTTTAAAAAAATGTCCTGTTCCAAATTAGAATTAAAATTATGTTTGGGAATTCCTTATTCTTAAACAAAAGTATGATTCTCTTAAAAAGTTTCCCGTTTCAAGTTAAATTTGTAATTATTCTGAAAAATTTACTGTTCCAAATCAAAATCACAATTCTTATCAAAAATTACCCATTCCAAGACAAAATTGTAATTTTTTTTCGAAAATATCTTAATCCAACTGAAAATTATAATTCTTTAAAAAAATTCCCTGTTTTGAATCAGAATAATGATTATTTTTGAGAATTCCCCTTCCTGAGGTAAATTAATAATTTTTTTGGAAAATCTTTCGTTCCATGTCAAATTTGTCATTCTGTTGGGAAATTCACTGTTCCAAATCAGAATAATAATTCTTTTCGAAAATTCTCCATTATAAGATAGAATTATAATTATTTTGGAAAATTTTCCATTCCAAGTCAAATTTGTTATTTTTTTGAAATATTCACTGTTCCAAATCGAAATCATAACTGTTATCAAAAATCACCCACTTCAAGTTAAAATATGTGATCTTTTTTTAAAAATTTTCTCAACTAACTAAATATTAATTTTTTTTTTGGATTTTTTGTTCCAAATCTAAGCCATAATTATTTTTAAGAATTACCTGCTGCACATGAAAATTGTAATTTTTTTTTAAAAGTTCCTGAACCAAATCAAAATTATTATTCTTAAAAAAATTCGCTATTCCAACTCAGAATCAGAATTATTTTCGAAAATTACTTGTTCCAGGTCAAAATTTTTTTTTTAATTTCCCCGTTCCAAGCGAAATAAAAAATTTTGCTTGAAAATTTACTGTTACAAATTAGAATCAAAATTATTTTTAGGAACGACCTACTTCAAGTCAAAATTGTAATTTAAAAAAAAAAATTCTGAAACCAACACAAAATTACCATTCTTTTAGAAAATTTATAGTTTTATATCAGAATCATGATTTTTTTTAAATTACTTGATGTGCGCCAAAATTATAATTTTTTTCCAAAATTCACTGAACTAACTCAAAATTATTACTCTTCAAAAAATTCCCTGTTCCAAGTTAAAATTACAATTCTACGGAAAAATTCCTTGTTTCAGATTAAATATTTTCTTAATGTCGTAATTTCGTAATATTCGTAAGATATTTTCGTAAATATCATAAGCGAAATCAAAATTATCATTCTTTAAAGAAATTCTCCGTTCCAAGTCAAGATTGCAACTTTTTTGCAAAATTCCCTGAACCAACTCAAAATTACTATTCTTTTAAAAAGTTTCCAGTTCAAAATCAAAACCATGATTTTTTTGTTAATTATTCAATATGAGTGAAAATTGCAATTTTTTTTCGCGAATTCCCTTAACCAACTCAAAATTACCATCATTTTAGAATATTTCTAGTTCCAAATTAGAATCATGATTTTTGTTTTAAATTACTTGATCTAAGTCACATTTTTTTTTCGAAAATTCCCTAAACCAACTCAAAATTACCATTCTTTTAAAAAATATTCAGTTTGAAATCGAAATCATGATTTTTTTTTAACTACCCGATCTAAGTAAAAATTGTAATTTTTTAAAAAATACCCTAAACTAATTTAAAATCATCATTTGTTCAAAAAATTCCCTATGTCAACTCAAAACTATCATTCTTTGCAAAAAATATCTGTTCAAAAATCGAAATAACAATTCTTTTCGAAAATTTTTCGCTTTAAATAAAAATTACAATTCTTCTTGAGAATTACTGTTCCTAATCAGAATTACAATTCTTTAAAAAAATTTCCTATTACAACTCAAAATTATCATCCTTTGCAAAAATTATCTGTTCCAAATCAGAATTATAATTCTCCCCGTTCTAAGACAAACTTGTAATTATTTTGTAAAATTTTCCGTTCCATGTCAAATTTGTAATTCTTTAAGAAAAATTCACTGCTTAAAACTAAAATCATAATTCTTATCGAAAATCAGATATTCCAAATTAATATTGTAACATTTTCTTGAAAATCCCCTGAAGCAACTCAAAATTGACATTTTTTCCCCTGCTTCAAACCAGAGTCATAATTATTTTTAATAATCACATATTCCACGTAAAAATTGTAATTTTTTGGGAAAAATTTCCTGATACAACACAAAATTATCACTCTTTAAAAAAATTTCCTGTTCCTAATCAGAATCAGAATTATTTTTGAAAATTAACCCATCCAAGTCAAAATTATAGTTTTTTTTTAAATTACCCGTTTAAAAATACAATTATAATTTTTTCAGAAATTCCATAAAGCAACTGAAAATTACCATCCTTTCCAAAAATTCCCTGTTTTAAGTCAAAATCATAAGTTTTTTTTCATTACCTGATCTATGTCAAAATTGTAATTCTTTTCGAAAATTCACTAAACCAACTTACAATTATCATTCTTAAAAACAATTCCCGTTTCAAGTCAGAATTACAATTCTATGGGAAACTTCCTTGGTCAAGATTTGAAAAATAATTTTTTATCTTTTAATTTCTTTGATCCAAATAAGAATCACACATCTTTTTGAAAATGTCATAAACGAACTCCAAAATATCATTCTTTTTAAAAATTCCCCGTTTAAAGTCAAAATTGCAACTCTTTTGGAAAATCCCCTAAGCCAACTTAAAATTATTATTCTTTAAAAAAATTCCCTGTTCAAAATGGAAATTATTATTCTTTGCAAAAATTATCTGCTTAAAAATAAAAAATCATATATTTTTTTTAACATTTCCTGTTTCAAATACAAATTACAATTTTTAAAATCTTCTTTACAATTACTTCTTGAAGATTCTCTGCTCCTAATCAAAATCACGATTCTTTAAAAAAAGTTTTCTTTCACCTAAAAATAATCATTCTTTGCGAAAATTATCTGTATAAAAATTAAAATCATAATTATTTTTGAAAAGTTCCCGTTTTAAATAAAAATTACAATTCTTCTTGAAATTTTCCTGTTTCAAATAAGAATCATAATTCTTTAAAAAAATTACCTCTTCCAACTTAAAAATATCATTCTTTGCGAAAATTATCTGTTTTGAAATTAAAATCATAATTCTTTTTCAAAATTTCCCGTTGAAATAAAAATCACAATTATTTAAAAAAATCCCTTGTTCCAAACCAAAATTACAATTATTTAAAAGAATGACCTCTTTCAACTCAAAATTATCATTTATTGCGAAAATAATTTGTTTAAAAATCAAAATCATAATTTTTTTTTGAAAATATATATCTTTTTAAATAAAAATTACAATTCTTCTTGAAATTTTCCTGTTTCAAATAAGAATCATAATTCTTTAAAAAAATTACCT
>JAUELO010000097.1:6557459-6567780 GCA_032357855.1 Amphibolips quercusostensackenii
TAACCGACTATAAAAAAATAGTATACACCACACGGGCAGGAGGCTGAAAGCCCTAACCTGCGCGACATGATGCCCTTCGCTCGGCCTCGGGCATCATGACGCGCATTGCAGGAACTTTAATCTTCCTACCCTTACGGTGTAATATACTATTTTACAATAAAAAAATTGTGATAGATAAATATTTAAAAAAGTTGGTCATACTGAAATCAGTATACAGAACTGTCTCAATAATAGATAAAAATAACTTAAGGTATTACAAAACGTTAAACAAATCAATATACAGAACGATTTCACAAACAAAGAAATTGATAAAGCAAGAAGAAAATACGCTGAAAAAGAACAGCACAACCTATTAAAGAAAGAGATCGAAGAACGCCCACCAGCATACCCTGCATTCAAGGTAGCACAGAACAAATAGGAAGAATTTTCAACAAACACAAAACTTCAACCATATTTAAACCACCTTCAAAAATAGGACAACTGATCAACAATCTTTAAGATAAAAAGTCACCTTTTAGTGATCCTGCAGTATATGAAATTCCTTACTCTTGTGGCAAGGTCTATCTTGGAGAAACCGGGAGAGCGGTAAACCAACGTGTAGAGGAACATGAGAGTAAAGTCAGGCTAAAACATTTCGCGCAGTCAGCACTCGCTAAGCATCATATTAAAACAAGACATAGTATTTTCTTAAACAAAAGAATCATCAACGCAAAAACATGCAATGTTTTCACAAGAAAACACATAGAATCAATTAAGATCTTAAAATACCCAAATAACATTAATAAAGACAATGGATATAATACCAATCCGATTTGGCTTTCGGTGCATATTGCTTGTTCAAAATAAATTAATTTACTTAAGACTCTATATGTTAAATAAGAAGAAAAAAGGTTACTGCAATTAAAAACTTAAAAAATACAAAAGATTAACAAAACGAAGCGCTGGCGTGACATTTTTCACATTGACATGATAAGAAGGCCATATTGTAAAACTTTGAACGTGACCTAGTCTGTCTCTAATTTAAAAACAGCCTTCTGATCGTTTCAAAGATGTTGAGAAGTCAAAGAATTCTGTACAATGTTAAACTAACAAGGAGTCAATAGACATCAAATTAATTATACACATTCAGGGTCTTCAAATACTACCGTCAAACGGCGTAATTTCGGAATTGTGAGGTAAATTCAGACACTCCTAAATTAAATGATTAAATAACTCAAAAATGACCTAAGGGGGTTTTAACTGAAATCTAGAACCATTTAAATCTCTAACTGCATCTATATTCTAGTAGAAACCCCTTCAAGTAATTTAAACTATTAATTTATCATTGTCCGACTTTATCCCACATGTCCGAAATTATTATGTTTGACGGTACTTTTTAACAGATTTCTGTTTTTACGGTTCCATATTTTTTTCTAGCTTCATCTAAAAAATTAAAATTATTCAGGGTCGCGTAGATTAATAAAAAATATGTTTCCTAAAATGCTGTATATAAGTAATGGCTTGTCGTACGAGTAAGTGCCATAAAAGTAAAATGTTTTATCTTGTGTCGAAGATTAGTTAAAAAATTTCAAAAATTAATTATAGTCACTGCGAGTTTTTATTATTAAAAATTGTTGAAAAGCCTAAAACAAGAAAGTTTATCAGGGATAAACATTGCTACCAATGGTAGGTATAGGTTTTGCAACAGCTTTAGAAAAAATTATGACACTGGTTAGCCTGGATGATTTTTTATTAACAAATGAAGTGTCTAGACGTTTTTTGCCCCTAGAAATTTTTATTTTTAAACAACAAATCACGAAAAAAAGTTTTTTTCTGTATAAAATTTTTATTTATTTTTCAGAGATTTAACCTGCAAATATGTCAATTTTGTTGAAAAATCATTTGTTCGTAACGCTGCAAATTTCAAACGGTTTTTACTACAACAAAAATACAAGAGGGGAAAAAAGTAATTCTTGGTCAGCGATGCTAAAAATTATGTTATCAAAAACGTTTGTTAATAAATAATGAAGTTCCTAAAAAAAATTTTAACTATTTTTGTTTGAAACCTTTTCCGTGCATCAAAATATAGTTTAAATAACTTCAGAAAACATTCTAAATCTCCTATGTGTTCGTAAAAATATTTTTTAATTAAAAAGCTTCCAAGGGTAATCAAAGTTTTTTCTTTCATGTGAAAAAATTTATAAGTTTTATTCGAATAAAATTGAGTAATTTTATCACCTTAATAATTTTTTGCCGATGGTAACGTTTTTATAGGAATTATTTTCTTAAAGAAATACTAAAGCTATTCTTAGTTATACATTTTGCAAATTAAAAATATTCTAAATAATATTAAATAAGAACGTACGGAACAGAAATGTTAAAAATCTATCAAAGAATAAATAAAAGTCACTGTTAAATAAAATTTATTCAAAGTAAGATCAAATAGATTAGGTTTGTAAATACAGTCGGGACTCGTATATCGGAACGACCCTGAATAGAATGGGTCTCGTTTATCGAAACGCGGTAGAGGCTCTCACCTAACAGAGCTCGTTTGAGGGGAAGCATTTGATTGGTCCATCGAGTCAACCGAGGCCACCGCATATTCAAAATCGAGGGCGTCCCGCGCTTATCGCAATTGGTTGAGTCGTCACGTGGCTCTTTAATAGTGGGGATAAGGGGAACGTCCGAGCGTTTTGATAGGCTTGTCCCGAATGTTTCGATAAACGAATCTCACGATGAACGAGTCTTTCGATAAACGAGTCCCGACTGTAATTATAATTTCACTGCTTTGAAGGAAAATAAATTGCAAATACGTTACAATGGTGAAGGTGACATAACCTATTTACAAATGTTACGAATATTCCTTCGGATTGTTCTAATGAATTTAAAGATGTATTTAATATATAATTCTAAAAATACATATCCATCAGAAAAAATATAAATTTTCAACCGAGAAGATTCGCTTTCTGATATAAAGAGGAATGTAAAAAATAAATGAATTTTCGTTTAAAAAGGACTAAATTGTATTTAGAAATAAAACAGGTGAATTTATTGTTAACAAAAACAATTATCAACAAACAGAAAAAAAATTTTAAACAAAGTAGTCAAATTTTTAACGGAAAATAGAACAGCTGATATTTCAACCATGAAGTATATTTATTTTAAATAAAAGAACAGGTAATTTTCACCAAGAAAAATGATTTGTCAATAATATAGTAGAATCTACAAGCCAAATAAATTATTTTCAACTTAACAGTTGTGTTTGCAACCATAAAACATGTAGACAGAAGAGATAAATTAAAAATAAATCGTATCATCAAGCGTTTAATTTTAAACTAAGAAATAAGTCATCTTATAGGGCATCTTGTTGTAGACAGAGCCTTACTAAATGGATGGAGCATGCGCGTTGTGTCCTGTGTCAGCCAACGTATCGCACTGCAGACACCGACTCTCAGCCCCTTTGACCCCTTCATCCGCGAATGCTGCTGGCGAAAATTCTAGAAGGCGGTACAGCATGCGCCGTTATGTCAAGGTTCCAGTGTAATTGTAACTTTGCATGATAGATAAGCATAGTGCCTGCTATTGTTATAAACATGCGGTTGCAGTTATATGTTTTTTCGAAATTAGGATTATAAAGCTGAAAATATTTAGTGTTTGTTAAAGTATCATTTCCTAGCGTTAGCTTAACTCTCATTGGAGGATTGTGAGCAGGGTTGCGATTGATGGGAACAACTGTTGTCGGTATGAGAAATTCTGAATCATAAAGTGCGTGATGCCACATATGTATAAAAACTTTATAACCTCGATAGCTCTCATGAGGTAATGGTCTAGGTTTTATCCAATCGGGATCCTTGTTGACTTGGTGGATTTCACCACGAAAAATAAATCCATCCGTCATTTCTACTTCAATGTAATTTTTTGAGGCTGTACCTAATTTGAAAGAAAAAATTTTCGATTATGAATTTTTTTTACGCTTGTGATCAGAAAGCGGATTAGCGAAACTGTAAAGTTTGCTGTAGAGCCCAGCTATGTTTTGTCATTCCAGGACTGAGTGGCACTCACCAGCTAACTTGACACTTCCGCAAATTCACTCTCTGCTAGTAACTAAAATAGTTGAAAAAATTCAATAATAAAGAGTTTCTACTTACAATCAAAATTTTGAAAGCCCACAAGCATAATTAGTACAGTGACAGCAGCAATCTCCATTTTTTCATAATTTCACAAAGACAAAAAAAAATAACAGAGTAAGCTGATTTGAAAAATTTCTTCTGAAGATTGATTTAATAAACGCCTCTTTTTCGTAATACTTATATGACTTCTACGCAAGAACACATTTTATTTATTCTTCAAGATAAATACATTTGAAGGAGGGAGATAAATAATCGCAGATTTCGAAATTTTCTCTATTTGCTAGATTTAATACCATTGGCGTCTCCAGAATAATTAAAAATAACGGTAGGTAGAAAAACAAGAATGAAAATGATTTTTCTTATCTTTTGATCATGCGTTTATAAAAATCCAGAAAAAAATTAATGTGCTTTTAAAAGTAGGAAGCATCTTTTATGCAAGTTTTTAATATATCGAATAATCTAAACAAATATAAAGCATATTGAAATGGTGAAGTGGCAGCCGTTCTTTATATTTTAGAATAATACTTACTATATTTTCCGCAAATATTTTTTTCAGGCAAACCATTTTTTCGAGCTATACAAGTAGATAATTGTTTTTGAAACCCAGCTTCTTCCTAAAGAATATGATACAAGTATTTTTTATTTATTATTCTGGTGCGGGTTTATTTACTGTTTGGAATTCATGAAAAAAATTAATAAAATGATATCGTAGTCTTCAGTTATTTTTGTTAAACTTTAAGTATGGAAGTAATTTTACTTGTGCACTAACCTGGACCTGAGGTCTCACAAACCGCTGTACATATGTATATATAATTAATAAGGTAAAAAAGTTTTTGTTATCTAAACCATACTAGTATATAAAAAACATTAGATTAAGCACAAAAGTAGTGAATTTTATTAGCTTTTATTGTTAATAATTTATTACACCCGTGGACAGAGGGACCCACACTTCAAAAGCATTGTCGGTGTAGAGACCGCAAGTCCATATGGTTATACTAATTTATCACTATTTAAAGGAAAGCTTTGAATATTTTAATGATATTTTAACTTTTAAAATATTTTACTCAACACCTGGTGAGATTCTAGTATCTAATTTTTCATAAAATACGTTTCTGCTTCTATGTTAAGAAAATTTTAATTTTTGTCAGGACAAGTAAAGGAGAATAAGGAGATCTTAAATCGGAAAAACTAAAAAAATTAACTTATATACTAATAAAATAAAACATATTTTCATGAAATAAAAGCATTTTATTTTATGATTTTTTTTCGTTACTCAACTATTTCTTAACGATAGATTTAATGCTTTCACAAAGATTTATTATAATAAAAGAAGGTGTTTTGGGTTTCAATCGTGTGCCAATCAAGACTTTTTTGGAAAACCAGGGAGGACGGAAAGCCGAATCGGATTGGTATTATATCCATTGATCTTATTGATGTTGTTAGGGTGTTATAAGATTTTTATTGCTTCTCTATGTTCTCTTAGAAAAAGATTGTACGTTTTTGCCATGTCCGTTGTTTTGGAAAAAAATGCTATGTCCTGATTTGATATGATGCTCACCTTGTGCTGATTTCGTGAAATGTTTTAGTCTGACTTTGCTCTCATGTTCCTTCACACGCTGGCTCACCGCTCTCCCGGCTTTTCCAATATAGACTTTGCCGCAAGATTAAGAAATTTTATATACTCACAGATCACAGAGAGGTGTTCTTTCATTATAATGAATTATTGTAAAGCACTAAATCTATAAATTTCTTTATAATTCAGTTTTGAGAATTTCCTAGTTTCACAAATCTTGCAGTTTTTGATATTTTAAAACCTCGTACGCTGGATGAACTACTCGAACCACTTGATCTCTGAACCGTTTTTATTGGCAGGCGCGAGTTATGGACTGGAGGTGGCAGCATGTTGCTTCTCAAGGGCGGCGTCTGGGCTCTTTGAGAATTATTTTCCCCATCAAATTTCAATTTACAAGAAAGTATGAGATCAGTTCCTGGTATTGTTATGTACGCGCGGCCGAATTTATATGAATGCCTTGTCTTGACATTATAAGGAATTAATCGTGAGGACTCTGTATAAACTGAATTGCTGGTAATTATCTTAATTTTTTCTGGAAGATGTTTGCGTGGATTATAATTGGGAACAGGTGTCATCTCCATAAGGTCATTAACCGTAACATAAAGCGCATTAGACGGCATGTGTACAAAAACTTGATAGCCTGAATACATAGGCTTCGGTTGGTCCTGAAGCAGGTCCTGAGGTTTCATCCAATCGGGTTTCTCGCCATCGAATACTGAACCACCAAAAACAGAGCGATCCGACATTCTTACCGCAACGAAAGCCTCGAATGCTGAAGAAGCACCTAATTTTGCAGGAAAAAATAAATATTTATGAATATTTTGTAGACAAGAGGACGGGCCAAAAGTCGGGGCTCCTCACACATTCTAATTGCAGCACGCTGAAAAAAATCTTCAAATTGTTTGATAAATAAAATCTAAAAGCTTAAGGTCTTTAAAATTTAATGATATGATGACTTTTAAACTATACATTTTTTCATCAATAGTTAGAGGGCTCCTTTTTTATGCACAGGTTCTCAAGATGAAGTTTTTAAAAATAAATGCTAGTTGAAAGTGAATTATTAAATATTTGAGAATTTAAACAAATGTATTGCATCAAAGAATGTTTATGTATATCTATAAATCAGAGATTTCTTTTGAGCAAGCTGCACTATTGTCAAAAATTGTCAACATTTTTAACCAGACAGGATTTTTCTTCATTCAAAAAGTTAACTTTTTAACCAATAAGGTTATTTTCCAAAAAAAAGATTGTATATTTTGCAACCGAAGAGATAAAATTTTCACCAACAAGATAAATTTTCCACTAAAAAGACAAATTTTTAACAAAATGAAAAAATTACAAACTAAAAAAATACTCTTTTTCCATGAAAATCTGGCAAAAATAAAGAAGTTAAATTTTGAGTTAAAAAAATTAATTTTCAACGTAGCAAGAAATTTTAAAAAACTAGTGAAATTGTCAACCAAAAAGATTAATTTTCTACCATAAGGACGAATTCTTTACTAAATATATGAAGTTTAAATCAAAAATAATAACTTTTTATCCAAAAATAATACATTGTCAACTTAAAACGGAATAGTTAAAATTTCAGAGCAAAAAAATAAATTTTCAACCAAAGGAAAAATGAGTTTCAACTTATATGATAAATCTTCAACGAAAAAATGAATTTTCCATTGTGAAAAGCTCTACTTTTAACCAAGCAGTTCAATTTCAAACCAAAATTATTTATTTTCAACTAAGAACAATAATTTTTTACCAAAGAAGAATAATTAAAAAATTTTATTTGAATCCGGGACATTTTTGAAGTTAAAACTTCGAAATACCCATCTTTGACAAAAACGCGTCTAAACTTGCCGAGTGGAATAGTTGAATTTTCAGGTAGACATCAATTTTTAACAAAAAAACGAAATATAAACAAACTTGTCAAATTTTGAACCAAAATGTTTGATTTTCTACAAAAAAAAACAAAATATCACCGAAATATATTGTTTTTTAACCAAAGATAATATAATATAATCGGAAAATGGTCCATTTCACCCTAAGTATTAAATAGTTACATTTTCCATTGGAAACGTTACTTTCTATCTAAGAAGACAAATTTACAAAAAAAAAACATGCGTTTAAACCAAGTAGTTTTATTGGAAACTAGAAAAAAATTTTTTTAACTGAGGATGGAATATTAAAATTCTCATCACAAAAATCAATTTTGATTCCAAAAAAAAAAATTTACAACAATATATCTGAATTTCAAACCACAGTAATAATCTTCAAATTAAGACAATTAATCTTAAAACCAAAGATTAATTTTCTAAAAAGTAGTAAAACTTTTAGTCAATTATTCAAATTTTTAACTAAAAAATATCAATTCTGTAGAAAAAAAGTTACTTTAACAAAGCGGTTTAATTCTCAACGAAATAAGAAAACAAACAAAAAGACATTTAAAAATGAAGGCTTAGATTTATAGACATACAATCGACAGTAAAATTTTTGTTGCAAATTGGATTTTTTCACCAATTTTTTTTTGTTTTCAAGCCTGAATAAAAAAAGGCAATTTATTACAAATTTAAAAGTTAAGCAGCTGAACTTGTTTATTTCAGAAAGTAGTTTTAAGGAAAATATTTACCCTTCGCGTATGCCACAAACCAAAAAAATAATTCAAATTTTATTAAAAGAATTTTGTTAATGTTCTTGCTTTTACATAAATATTTATAAGGCTAAAAAAGCTACTTTTCAACAAATTAACTACTTTCATACCGAATGAATTGCTATAATTTAATATTAATATGTAAATAATGTAAACAAATTTATACATTCAACCTTGTTAAAAAGGCTTTTTTCTGTGCATTATAATTTTTTGAGGTATAGAGCATATTTGATGAGACCTCTATTTTCACGGTGTTCATGAATTATTATAATAAATATTGCTTTCAGACAAAAATGTGACACCAAGAAATTGTGCATTTAGTAAAAGTCCAACTTTTTTGTGTACGACCTTTTCTGATGAAATACTTATTTTTCAAAAAAATCGCCCAAAAATAAAAATCACGCTGTTTTTTCATTATTCTGGTCAAAAAACTAACTATACCTTGAAAAGTATGCATTTCAGAGAAAAAATATTGTAAGCCTAAAATGCAGATCTCAATAAATTTTGTGTCTAACATTCTTCTACAAAATCAACAGTTTTTAAATCATATCAATTTTGAAATAATAAAATTGTCAACTTACAGTTAAAAAAAAATTATTTTTGAAGAAAGTTCATGAAACACTTTCATATAATGATTAACAAGAGTTTATTTACCTTAATCGACAGGATGCGTATGTGTTAACAAATTAAATTTTTGAAAAATCGCTTAATGGCCTGGGCTATGCAGGTTTAAAAAGAAAAGTAAAATTAACGAAAAAATCAATAAAAAAAACCAAATTAGGTTTTGATTTAAAAAATTTAATATATATCCTTTTTGGTAGTTTTTGGATACTTCCTATTTGCGAAATAAGCACCACATAAATCGCTCACATAACTGCAGTTTTAATAATTTTTTGGAATAACCGATATTTACATGTAGTATTTTTTAGAAATAATAATTGGAATATAATAATATACTCACAATCAAAATAAAGGAAATTCAAAAATATAAGAAGCAAAGGGGCAGCAGTTTCTTTCATTTTTTTTAATTGTCACAATGACACTGAAATAAAAGAGTGAAGAGATTTTTGTAGAATTGCTTGTGAAGATTAGCTAGATAAATGCTAGTTATTTGTACTAACTTTTACGAAATTTAGCTTACATGTTTGATTTATTCTTAAAAATTAATAGAGCGAAATGGGAAAGATTGTTGATCGAAGACCTCGTCATTTTCTCTATTTGCTAGATTTAATAGCTTTGGCGCCTTCACATTAATTGTTGACAGTATTAGGTGTAAAATCAAGAATTAAAATCATTTATCTTATCTTTTTCGGTTTCACGTGTAAAATTAAAAACAAAGATAAAAAATGAATACGTTATTAAAAGTAAGCTGTCGTACGAAATCCGAGAAATTTTTGTCGATTGAAACATGAACAGTTGAACATTTTAAAAATGATCAAATTAAAAATTGCTTATAAAAAAAAATAAATGCAAATTATCCTTTTTATTTCGACCATGATATTGGCTTATTAATTGTTTCAAAATTAATAAACAAAATTCAAAGAGTTAAAAATAATGAAATGAGGATCGTACAAAAGTTAATCCTGAATAGTTAATTTTTGAAAATAGATGGAAAAGTTGTTGATAGATTATATTAATAATTAGCAGTAAATTAATTACAATTCAGGAAATTTTAATTTAATTCAATATTAATTTGCAAAAGGAGTAATAGAGGAACAACCCTACTACTTCCTTAATAAAATAATTTCCATAAAAACGTTACGAATAGTAAGGAATCGTTCAGGGAATAAAATAAGCTAATGCTAATCATAATTGAATAGAAATTATAAACTTTATTTTAAATAGAAGTAAAAACTTTGAAAATACTTAAAGGTCTTACAATTACAAAATATTTCCAGAAACATCTGGGGAGAACTAAGCTTTTTAGGATAAAGTTGAAATTTACTGATTAAATATAAATTATAAATATTACAATTCTCATAAAATATAATTGAAGTT
>JAUELO010000097.1:6596287-6606852 GCA_032357855.1 Amphibolips quercusostensackenii
CAGATTATCGGTATTATATATCAGAGAAGATGAAAACAAGAAAGATAGACCCTGTAATTGCGTTTACACACCAAGTTAGTTCTCGTACCAGAATAATGACCGGGAATGTCGATAATTGGCGGAACTATCGTAACCAGACGTGAGGTAGCACCTGGCAGCTGCCTCGCAATCTTTCTTGTCTAATTGATCCCCAGTGATTTATATTGCTGCACTCTAATTCATTTTACCATTCTCCATCCAGCTCATGGCATTGGTACATTCCTTCCTTTATTCCATTTTATTCATTTTTTCTTTTATTCTTATTTTCTCCCGACAATTTTCCGTTTCTTTTTTTTCACATTAAATTTATTATTTTTTATTCACTTTAATGCTTTATCAAGGACATCAGACAATAACAAAAAAAAAACTAAATTCAAAGCTATAAGATTTTCATTGGAAATCACATTCCTGTATTTTTTTTAATGTATATTTTATTATTTTGTCTGCAAATTTTAACTTTCTTTGACATCTCACCTTATTATTTTTTATTGCCTTTGGTATTGCTGAGACAGCAGAGGAAAAAGAAAAAATAAAAACTCTTATTTTCAACGTGTTCCTTTTGATCGATTCTTTATTATTTTGTCTGCTATTTTTTTTCACATTAAAATTTCTTTTTCTATAATGGCTTTATTTTCTCGAGGATTAGTAGATTCACAAAGCGTCTATACCAGATGGATGATTTTTAATTTCCAGGGTTTTTCTGGTTATTTTCTGGCAATTTTGTTTCCCTATCTGGTAAATATACTTCTTAATGGAATTTCCATGTTCTGACGGAAATTTTTAATTCTCTTGCAAGATTAATTATTGCAAATCAGAATCACATTTTTTTTATAAAATGAAATTTCTTATTTTAATTATAAATTATAGTTCTTTCCAAAAATTTTCCATTGAAAGTTAGAATTGCAATCATTTTTGAAAATTCCCCGTTCCAAGCTAACATTCTAGTTTTTGAGAAAATATACTGTTTAAATTTAGAATGATAATTTTGTTTTGAATTTCAAAAAGTAAATCTCTTTCCCTTGGATTTAGAATATTGCATTGGTAAAAATTTAGATAAATACTGATTTATGAGTTTGACAAGTGCACCGAATTTCAAGATTTCGAAGCATTTCGGATCGTCATCATCGACAATGATGTCTTCTTTGTTATTTGTTTCCTGACCAAAGGATATGAAAGTAATATAAGAACACTTTTATAATCCTTTTCAGTAAAATCGCATAAATAATCTCGGTTACCAAAACGAATTCCCGATAATTTCTCGATTTCTTGGCGTTGAACAAACTTCCTGGCCTTTTGCTGATTTCCTGATCAAAAACAAAACTGATGCATATTTTCCTATGTAGATGACCATTTTTTTTCCAACGTGCAATACTTTTATTCACTTTTAGATCCAAATTTTGTTGACATCTTGTGTGGGATTTAGTGTGAACATGATTAAAAGGAAGAGAAGAAACGGAGGACAAAAGAAGAGTACGTAAAACTACGTAATAATAACAATAACAACAAAAAGAGAGAGAACAAAAAGAGTGAATCCTAAAGTATAAAATTTTAATGCAAGAGTGGATTAAAGTGTTGCACGATAAAAAAACAGCCGAAAACTACATGCTGATAATTGTCACAAGAAGCAGATGCAAAAAGAAGTAGGCGAAGAAAAACACACTAAATCCTGAAATTTGAAATTTTCATACACGAGTGGATAAAAGTATCGCCCAATGAAAAAGCAGTCGACAACAACACATTGATAACTGTTACAAGAAGAAAATGCAAAATAAAGAAAATGCATCGAATCCGAAGATGTGAAACTTATATCCAAATGTGAATCAAAACATTTCGCAATTCAAGAACAGTCGACAATTACATATTGATAATTTTTATAAGAAGCAATGGCAAGAAGAAGACAAAGACTAAGGAAAATGATCTCAATACTGAGACGTAAAATTTTGATACACAAGTTGATCAAAGTATTGCACAATGAAAAGACAGTCGACATCTACGTATTATTAACTGATAGAAGAGAAAGAAAAGAAAGAAGAACAAACTGAATTTTAAATGAGAAATTTGTATCTGCAACTGGACTGAAGCAATAAAAATTTGAAAAAAAAACAGTTTGCAACTACATATTGATAACTATTACAAGAAAAGACAAGGAAAAGCACTCTAAATTTCATAATGTGGAATTTTGATCCAACAGTGGATCAAAGTGTTGCACAATGAAGAAACAGTAGACATCTAGACACTAATAACTATCAAAAGAAGAATAAGAAGAAAAAAAGCACGCTGAATTCGAGGATGTAAATTTTGTATGTAAAAGTGACATTGAAGTTTTTTTGTTGCATAACAAAGAAACAACCGACAACTACGTATTGATAAATATGAAAAGAAGAAAAGGAAAACGAAGAAAAGCACACTGAATCCCAAGATGTGAAATTTAAATCCAAGCGTAGATCAAAACGTTGCGCAATCAAGACACAGTCGACAACTAGATATTAATAATCAATATATTACAAGAGGAAGAAGATGCAAAAAGAAGAAAAACAGACTAAGTTCCAAGATGTGAAATTTTGATTCATAAGTGGATCAACAAAGCATTGCACAATAAACAGCAGTTAAGAACTACATAACTATTACAAAAAGAATAAGATGCAATAAAAAGCATAAAAAGAAGTAGAGAAAAAGTGAAAACGCCAAAGAAAAGATTTCGCAAATGATTTAAACTTTAAAGATCCCAATGCTTCCGTCATCTTAAAAAAACACAAGTATCCGTATGGGGCTCGAGTAAGATCGGCAGCAAGCCTTTCGCTCTCGAAGAGATATCAGATCGTCCGTATAAAACTATCGTATCGTTTAAATACGCACTGAAAGGTGAGGCGATGCATCAGCAGATACGCGGGCGGTGGCAGTCTGGGCTCGTCGGTTCGTCCGTCCGTCCATGCGTCCGTCGATCCGCATTGAAGATATACTTTGTGGAATCCATGGGAACCAGCTTAACGCATAACCCCTTCTCTCGTCTGTTCATCGGATCTCCCTCCCTCCCAATGGGTCCCTACATGCCAATCCCAATCCGATATCCTTCCTTGCCGAGTGCAGACTCTGCCAGGAATGATTGTCGTTCCTTCTTCTGTTGTCGCTAATCGCTTTGCTACTGATGACGTAATTAATAGTTATGATGACATTATTGTATTCCTGCTGATGGAAGGAGTTTCACAGTGGACGGAACAATTTGATTCTCATTCTCGGGTTTCGCAAGATATTCATTATGTACATTGCACTTGGGAAATTCTGAATCATACACTTGACTATATTGTAGAATTTTTGTGAGACTATTATCTTCGCGGATTCTATACACGTCTACATTCTGGCAAATTGATGAATATAAGTTTATTGAGACTGGACTGGCAATTAAACATAATTATGTGCTAAAAATACAAAAACAGTAAAACCATAGCTGTAATATACGACCTGCTATAACCTAACCTGCTTTAGTTTGTAACATGTTTTCAATCATCTTGATAATTTGATATTAGATACGCTCGTGTTACGATTTACGCCTTTTTGAAGAAGATGCTCCAGGCAGTGTAACTGCGCCGGAATTGGAATACAGCTGGCGGAAGCACGTAGATGATGCTTGTGTTTACACTTTACACACTTTAGTCTACACGCATCGCATCACGTCTCATTACATTTCTGTTTCGTGATCCAATCACACCACAATACACGCTGCTGAGAACTGACGCGATGCGACGGATCTGTACGAGAGAATATACATACCACAAGGGAAATCGTCGTCTTTCCTTCTATCCCCAGATGGAGGTTTAAAAATGAAAGTAAATATGTTGAAACTGTTTGAATCTCCTTGAATCAAAATGAATCCGATATCTGTATCTGCATGATTCGGTATCATTACAAACTAACTTTTCAGTGAGATTGAATCTGCAGAAAGAAATAAACTCATTCCCAATCGTTCTGGTTCCAAGCAGAACTTTTGAAGAAAATAAGAAAAGAAAACAATATTACTTATCAATCCAAGATATAATTTTGATGACAAACTATTTTAAATACTCCAGTTCTGAATCCAAAATCTTTTGGGATGATTATGATGTCATTCTTAATAATTTTTACGTTTTCCCAAATGATTTTGCAGTCATTTCGAATTTATTCGAAAATGATTCCTCATTATTCTGCACATTGTTTTAATTGCTTCTGAAACCGCTCCTATTGCGCATGATTTTTCTTTCATTCCAAATTATTTTGCATTATTCTAAGCAAACTTCTCGTTCTGTTTACATCCCTTATTTATGCGCATGATCGCGTTGTCATGCCGAGAACATTCTAAAATAATTTTCCATTATTACAAATGAGGCTTCTGTTTCGTCAAAATTTTAGAAACAAAATTTCCGATGAATGAGAAATTTTTTAAAACAAATGAACCATCGAAAATACTAAATATTCTGAAAATAGAAATATGCAGAAAATTTAAATTACCAAAATTATTAAGTTCCTGAAATTGTGTTATCACTAAATTTTGAATACCCAAATATTTAAAATTCGACTGTGTTTAATTCCAGAAATGATTCAATTACAGAAAATTTCAAATCCCTAAATTTTTGAAAACAAGAATTAAATTCAGCTAATGAAATTCTTAAAGGGATGATTTTTTTCACAATTTTTCTTTAAAATTGGTATATTTGGTGATAAAATCAAGTTTAGGAAAAAAATAAAGTGGTGAAGTGTAATAAACGTATTACAAAAAAATAATAATAAAATATGGCGTTTTAAACAATTCTTGAAAAAGAAACAATGCTATAGAAGCTCTTGATACGTTACATATGACAACTAAAATTTAAGGAAAATCCTAAAAAATTTGGCCTGTTTAAGAACTCAATATTTAATATGTATGATAAAAACAATTATGCAATCTTAAATGCTTTTTCCACTAAATAGTTTAATTTAAACAGCATAAAATTCATAAATATTTGATTGTGAACTTTGAAAATGAAAATTTATTTAATTTTGAAGACGTGTGAATAAAAATGATTGAATTTTGACAAGACTTAAGAGTTTTTAATTCTTAATCTTCCAAATTAAAGTAATTGCAAATGCGAAATCATAAAAATTACAAAACCCTTAATTTTCAAACTTACAACTTGCATAATTTTTAATTGTCAATTTGCAAAACTAAAAAGTCTTTAATTTTAATGATCAACAATTTAGTTTTCTTTAATTGTTAAGAATAATTATTAAATTTAAAAAAGGAAGAATTCAAAGAATTTGATTTTTATGATTTAAGTTTTGAAGGTATTTTACTTTGAACGCTTTTTCTAGACGGCTTTAATTTTGAAGATGTCAAATGAAAAATTATTTGATCTTAACGGCTTGCTATTTAAAATTCTTTTATTTTAAGATTTTAAAAATGAAGATTCATAGATTCGGAATGTTTGTAGTTTAAAATGATGTAATTTTAGAAATACAGAATAAGAAATTATTCAATTTTCAAAATCGATATTTTTAAAAGATTTTTTGAATAGTTCAATTCTAAAGGTTTACGATTAAAAATTATTCAATTTGAACAAATTTTAATTTTAAATTCTCTAATTTTGACATTTATAATTGAATTGATTTTAATTTAAAAGAAATTTTTTTTTTAACAAAAAATATAATAGCTGATTTTAAAAAAAAATTTATCTGAAATTAAAAACAGTTGACCTTAAGCGAAAAAGATTAATCGTTACAACAAAAAATAATATTGAATATTTAAAAAAAAAAAATTTTAATTTAAAATAAAAAACAGGTGAAATTCCACAAAAAATGAAACATTTTTAACAGAAAAGTAAAAGTATCAACCAAAACAGCCTATTTTTCAATCAATCACTTGAACTTTTATCCCAAAATAAAAAATGTTATTCAACAAAACAGTTGAATTTGCAAACTGGATATATCAGCCTTTAAATAAAGTTAATTTTTAATTAAATAGTAGAACTTTTAACTGAGTAGTTGAATTTTTACCTAAAAAAATTAAATTTTATATCAGAAAAGACGAATTTGTAACAAAATACATAAATTTTTAACAAAATAGTACAATTTAAAAATGATAACTATCAATTTACAATAAAAACTGAAATAAATAAATTTTAGGGTACAAAAACTGATTTTTGAGCAAGAAAAAAAGTAAGATTTTTTGAGAAAAAAATTGAATCTTTAAGCAAAGAGGTGAATTTTTAGTTATTAAAATGAATTTTAACAAGGTATTCAAACCTTCATCCAATTATTTGAATTTTTAATCAATAAAATTAGTTTTCTACTGAAAAAAAAGAATTTTCAAAAACAGACATAAAGTTTAAAGCAAATATCAGAATTTCAAAAATCAATTAAGATGTTAGGGTTGCTGATTAATGGTCAAATAATTTTTCTAGAGAAACGAGAAAAAATTCCGGTTCAAATCCGGGCCGTTACAAATTTTTTCTCGTGTTTCCGGAAAAACTATTTGACCAGTAATCAGCAAACCTAACATCATAATTAATGAATTAACTACTTAATAAAATACATTTTTAATAAAGCAGTTCAACATTTAACCAAGTATTTGAATTTTTCATCCAGAAGATTAATTTTCTACTGAATAAGACATTTTGTCAACAAATTACATGAATTTTCAACCAAATAGAAGAATTTCCGATAAAATAGTCAAATGTTCAACCAATGAAATTAATGTTTACCAAAGTAGTTTAAATTAGTTTTAATGCTTCAAGCATTACTTTTAGCCGGATTTTCTTAAGGTATGGCTTAAATTGAAGCATCTTAAGCATATTGGGATTAAAAATCTGCCCGCTGCGCGCGCGGCTCGCAAGTTTGAGCGCGCCTAGGACTCGCGTTTTTTAGATCTCGCGCTTCGCACTTGATAATGGGTTACTCGCGCTTCGCGCTCAGACGTATTTAGACCTCGCGCTTCATGCTCGAATATTTATTTTTTTCACTGGGAATGCTTAAATAAAACTTTATCAAAAACATCTCTTTTAGATCCTAGTATATATATATGCATCTTCATATTTTATATTTTCTACGTAATTAAGTATGTTTAATGATGTTAAAGATAAAATTGCTTAAAGCTCTATAGGCTTCAAAGTACACATTCTCATCGTGACACTCGCGCTACGCGCTAGATTTTTTTTTGCATCACCTAACAATAAAAAGCTAAAAGAAAATTTTTGCCATCATATTATTTTTGATGAATAAAACAAAATATCTCACAAGTCTTCTTTTAAACTTTTTACGTATCTCGCGTCTTTTAGCGTGATATTGAAATTTAGATTTTTACGTATAAATTTCGGTGAATAATTTAGAAACGAGGATTTCTGTCAAAAAATGTTTCGAAGAAATCATGTAGGAATTTTTAAACGCTGAAATCAATATTTCGCGTCGTTTAGCTTAAAATTTAAATTGTCGACTTTTTTCAAAGTATTTTCGATAAATAAAATCAAACTGACTAGTCATCGAAAAAACCATTTGAATACATTTTGTAGAATTTTTTAAAAGCTGACATTTCTTTTGTTTTTTTTCCGTACTTCGAGCCGCTTGGTTCAAAATTTTAATTTTGCATGTTCTCTATAGTACTTTGATAAATAAAATCAAAAGGACCAGTCTTATCAAAAAATTATTCAAAGAAATTTTGTAGGACTTTCAAAAGCTATGACTGCATTTTAAGACTTTTTTTGTATGTTCCATCGTTTGGTTCAACGTTTCAGTTTTAAATTTTGCCGTAGTATTTTAAATAAATGAAACCAAAATAAAGCGTGCTATCAAAAAACGTTCAAATCAAATTTTGTAAGACTTTTGAAAAGCTACAATCGCACTTCAAAAATTTTTCTCGTATCTCACGACGTTTGGCTCAAAATTTGATTTTTCTGTCATTTTCATAATATTTTTGATTAATAAGACCGAAATGTTAAGACCTATTGAAAAATAGTCTTCGAACATTTTTTTGAACTTTTTTGAAGCTACAATTACTTATTGAAATTTTTTCCTATATTTTCTGTCGTTTGTCTCAAAATTAGAATCCTCAATTTTTTAATAGTATTTTCGAAAATTAAAACCAAACTATCAAGTCTTTAAAAAAATACTTAGAATAAAAATTGTAGGTCCCTCACAAAGATACAATTCTTCTGTACAACTTTTTCACTGATCTGTCGTCTTTTGGCTTTGAATTATAGATCAAAAACGGAATATTAGATTTTTGCATAGCATTTTCGAACGATGAATCCATAACCGTTTGTCAAAAGGAACTCGTTCCTTCTTTTAGGACCCAGAAAGAGTGTGTTAAGGATTGATTTGATCCGTTTATTTTTTCTACAGTTATCGTGTTTACAGACAGACGGACAAACAGACAGACATATGCTATCGCCAAAAATTGGTTTTTGTGTTTAGAGGCTCTTGAAACGTGGAGATCCGTTAAAAACCTGTGGTGTGGATTTTTGGACAATTCTAATACTTTCTCAATCATAAATGTAGAGAATGTAAAAAGTATTATTAAAATTTTTTAAATGTGCTTACTTTTTGAATTTTTATCCAAAATAGCTGGCTAACGAACCTGTTCTTTTCCTTCAGGCTCGACGCAAGTGTGCCGAAGCACAATCCAATTTGATCATTTTTTTGAAAGTTATTGTTCGCACAGACTAAAGACTACTTACATTTTTTTATATTTGTAATGTTTTTTTTTACAAATAAATCAAAATCTAAGCGTCCTATCAGAAAGCAACTGGATACAACTTTGTATATCTTCTTGGATTGCATAGTCTTTGTGTTATAATTTCTTTGTACCTGGCATAATTTGACCGCAAAATGTAATTTTTGATTTTTCATTATTTTTTGTGCAATCAAAAATTTTCATTTTCGAATTTTTTCTAAAATTCAAAAATTTGTTGTAATAGTCTTTCAGGGATTTTTAAGAGCAACGTTTTTCTTTCTGTGACTTTTTTTCATATCGTACCTTGCTTGGATCAAAATTTCTTTTTTTTTCAGTTCTTTGAATTTTGAAAATACTATAACTCCTATAATTTTCTTTTTATCGAAATAAGTCATAAAAGTAAATTATTTATATTTTTAAGTACTTTCCATGATAATACATAGAATTTTTAAATTTCAAAACAAGTGTTTTTAGAAATATTCATAATATGCTCACTTTTTGAATTTTCATCCAAAATAGCTGTCAAACGAACTCGTTTTGTCTTTTAGGACCCAGAAAATGTGTGCTAAAGCATGATTTGATACGTTCATTTTTTCTAGAGCTATTGTGTTTAAGGACGGACGGACAGACGGACAGACAGACGCCATCGCCAAAACTTGATTTTTGTTTTCAGGGGGTCTTGAAACGTGAAGATCCGTTGGAAACTGTGGTGTGAATTTTCGGGCAATCCTGATAATTTCTCAATCATAAATGATAAGAATGTAAAAATAAAATACACTTTTCCCAATTTTTTCTTATTTTTTATATCTGTCACTAAAAATGAAACAATAAAAAAACAGGTCTGGTTCTTTGTTTCCATTTTGAACGTGTAGCAGAAAAAGAAGAATACCCTGAAAGTTTGTGCAAATTTTTTATTTAAAAGAAATTATTTATTTTAATTGTGAACTGAATTTTTAAGGAATAAATAAAACTGTTGTAAATTGCATATTTTGGTTTCATGGTTGTATATTTGATGGGTGTATATATTTAAAAATTAAACAGGCAATAAAAATTAGCTTTTTGTCATGTGGGATCAAAATCAGCCTAATGTTGAGTACAACATCATCGTGTCATATTATGTAGTGCGTTTGTATAAACAATGTATAAACAATAACCTATAAAAAGATTATTAACCTTAACTTTTAAAATTTTTCTCCTTTCGTTAAGTTCTCTCTTACTTAAAAAAGACATGCCGGGTAAATTTCGTTTGTATGGTATATATTTCCACACATAATAAAATTTTTCTAAAACGGAATAAACTGCTTCTACAAATATACATGAAAATTTGGTTAAGCTACATAATTTCCTTTAATTCACGAAAATATCATATAAACTTAATTCATTTTTCTGTTGAATGAACCAATACCCCATCTACGAAAAGGTTTTGTTAAAACAACCAAAGAATATGCTTGGCTCAACCAAAGACTTTGCTGGGGTCAGCCAAAGTAATTTTTTGTCTATATAATAAGTAATAACTATATTTTGTCATTTAATCAGCAAAAACTTTGATGATTTAACCAAATCGTTTTATGAGTGTAATTTTATTATCGCGCTATGTTCGTTCGTTATAATAAAAAGGTCTGGTCTGGTTTGGCTGAAGGTATGCTGAGAAGAAGAAGAAGAGCACAAATGAATAATAAAAGTAGGGTGGAAGGAAGACGAAGACCTTTCACATTAATGACGATGAGGTCCGGTTAAATTTGCAAAGCCCGGATGCTTTAGCTGGTGAGAAACAAAAAGTCGGGTCGGGATAACATTTTTCAAAAGGGTGGACCTCATCGGGCATTGTTCATCTAATGATGAAGTGGAAACG
>JAUELO010000097.1:6626376-6637217 GCA_032357855.1 Amphibolips quercusostensackenii
TTAGAGAAACCGGGAGAGCGGTGAGCCAACGTGTAAAGGAACATGAGAGTAAAGTCAGACTTAATTATTTTACACAATTAGCACTAGCTAAGCATCATATCGAAACAGCGAATATCATTTTAGTTTATAAAACAACCGTGATCACAAAAACATATTATATTTTTTCAAAAAAAATATAGAGAAGCAATTGAAATTTTACAACACCTCAATAACATCAATAGGGACAATGGATATAATAACAATCCGATTTGGCTTTTTATCTTGCCGTGTTTTTTTAAAGAAACTTGATTGGCCAATCAGGTTTGACGTCGTTTGGCACACAATTGAAACCCAAAACACCTTTTATATTTATCATAATAAATTATCGTAAAAACATTAAATCTATTATTAAAGATTTATGATTAATTTCTGAGAATCTTAATGGTTTGTGAGCGTACGTTAGAAACAAATGTATTAAGTCGAAAAAGTTTATTTAACATTAGTTATTTTGAGTTGTTTTTGCTTTTTCTCTAGAAGTTACAATTATGGTTTAATCCCAATTATCAAGGCCTCATGTTATTCTGTAAGGGATTCTCTACGATTCTCTACGATTCTATTTGGGTGGTTTTTATATACAAAATTTAGTCAGAAATCACTTAATTATTATTGTTTTATATACTGATAGTTTAAATTTGATGAAATACCTCCCAAATAGAATTATAGATAATCCTTTAGAGTATAGAAGAAGGCCTTGAGCATTAGTATTGATTAAGGATTTTAATTTTTTCCTAAAGAGAAAGTGAAAGCTGAAACTTTAGATAAGTAATGGTAAATAAACAATTATAACATAAATTATTGTTTTCTTAAGCGCGCTTGAAAGCCCCCGTCAAAATTTGCCAAAATTAATAATAGATCTAGTTTTGTCGGTTTTATAAATTATATTAAAGATCGGCGACAGCCATCTAATCTCAAAATGTGCTAACTGATGTAAATTTCGTGTTTTTGTGCTGAGCTGATTACAATTTTGGCTATAAAAAGTGCCCTTTTCTCTACTTTTTAGTAGAAATACTTTTCTGTTTTTTTACAAAAAGAATCATAAAATTTTTTTAAGTTTGTTTCGGAAATCTGAATAAGTTTGATCTGAAGTTGATAATCAGAATGGTATCAAGCAATGTTATATCATCTCATTTGGTTAAAATTAAATCTTGTTTACTTCGTGAATTAAAAATCAAAAGCAGTTCAATTAAATAAAAAAGACGTTTTTAAAAATATGGTTTGATGCTAAACTAAAGCAGAATCATGATCAATCAAACAATTGTATTTTAATCTAAATAGATGTAATCTTAACAAAATTCGATGATATCATAACGGACGTAATATTTCTAATACAAAGAAATGTTTTGAAAAATTTGGAATTTCAGGCTAAAAAAAATTAGGGATGTTCCTGTATTAACCAACTAGTTGAATTTTTAACAAAAAAAAAATAAATTTTCGAATGAAGTTATAAATGTTCAGCTAGAATACGTAAATTTTTACTTAAAACATTAATCTATAACCATAAAGAATTAAATTTTCAACTATTGTATGTTTGGTTGAGAATTGATCTTTTTGTCTGGAAAACTTTATTATTTGTTTAGAAATTTGATTGTTTTGTTGCAAATGTAAACATTTTGAAATAAAATCATTCCCTTTTGTTAAAAATTAACTATTTAAGTAAAAAACGCATATATTTGGTCCAAAATAAACTTTTATGTTAAAAAAAAATTTGTTTATTGAAAATTCTACTACTTCGCAGAAATTCAAACTCCTCATAAAAAATTTATTTTTTTAGTTAGCAATTCATCTCTTATGTTGAAAATTCAACTGATTCGTTGCAAATTAAACTATTTTGTCAAACATTGATTTTCTTTTGCTCAAAGTTTCATCATATAGTTTAAAATTTATCTCTCGCATTAATAATTTAACTATTTCGCTAAAAGATCTGTTTTTTTCAATTATTCTCATTGGTTACAGTTTATCTTTATGATTAAAATTTATATTTTTAGTTCAACTAATTGTTTGGAAATTGAGCTCATTGTTAAAAATTCCTGTTTTGCTTAAAGTTTTATCATTTTAGACAAAAATTTGTTTTTCTGTAAAAAATTTCACTATTTTATTTAATATTAATTTTTTTTTTGGTTAAATTTTCAGTTGAAAAATTAATCTTCAACCAAAAGGAAGCAAATTTTCAACAAAATAGTTTAATGTTCAACCATAGGTATAAAGTTTTAAAAAGTACTAAATAATTAATTAGATATATAAATTTATCATTTATTTATTTTATTTATTATTATATAATTTTGAACTTAAAACAATAACTTTTAAACCAAACTTTTGCATTTTTTACTAAGAAAGACAACATTTTAATCAGAAACAAAATAGTTGAATTTTTAGTAAAAAATGATTGTTTTCAACAACAAAAAAATATAATGTTCAAAAATGGAGTTAAATTTTAACCAATAGGTAAGTTTTCAAACCAAAAATTAAAGTTTAATTTTTAACAAAAAATTAGAATAGTTAATTTTTAGTTGAAAAAATTAATTTTTAACCGAAAAATAATTTATTAACAGTGAAGTTCAACATTCAAAGTAGGAGTTAAGTTTTGAACTTAAATACTTTAATTTAAAAAAAAAAACAAGTCCTCCAGTCAAAAGAAAGAAAAAATTCAAATAATTTATAATTTTTTGCCCGTAAATATGGATTTCTAACAAGAAAGGTAAATTTCAACAAAAAAGTTAATTTTCAACCATATATTAAAATTTTCTACCAGCAGAGTTAAATTTTAAAATTGGATTTTCAAACCCCTCAAACATAAATTTTATACAAAAAGGTCATTTTTAACCAATTACTTACATTTTCAGCTAAACAAATAATTTGCAAACAAAAAAATTAATTTTCAACAAAGTGGATAAATTTCAAGCCAAAAACTTTAATTTGGAACTAGAAAAAGTCAAATTTGCATTTAGAAAAGATTAATTTTCAACCAAAAATAGAAAAATAAAATTTTCAGTTAAAAATCAGTTTTCATCCAAAAATTAAATTAATAACAAAAAAGTTTAAAATTTAACCAAGTATTCACATTTTTAAGTAAATGGTTAAATGTTGAGTCAAGAAAAATTCCTCAGGAAAATAAAAGAAAATTTAACCAAATTATTCAATTTTCAAACGAAAAAAGCGGATTTACTACAAAACAATTAAATTTTGAACAAAAACTTAATTTTTATCCGAAAAAACAAATTTTCATTAATAAAACAAACAATTAATTTTCAACCAAATCGCTGGATTTTGTACCAACATAGTTGAATTTTCAACCTAAGAAGACAATTTTTAACCAAACTGTTTTTTGCCGAAAATTGGTAGTTTTATTTTTTTTTATTATTTTTTTTATTTTCAAGAAGATTTACAATGTTTTAACAATTTTAGGTCATGTTGGCATTTTTTACACCGTAAATCGGTATTTTCAGTAAAACATCACTAGATTTCAAAAAAGATTACAATTTTTGGTAATATTGTGATTTTTGGTTATCTTAAGGTTTTTCATCAGAAATCGGTTATTTTAAACAAAAGTTATTAAACTTCCAAAAAAATTCACAATTAAAAACAACTTTTGTTGTGTTCTGTTAGTGTTTTTCATCGAAAATTAGTATTGTATTGTATAGTTTTTTTCTTTTACCTTTTTCTCTTTCCCCGTTTTTCCTTTTCCTTTCGCTTTTTCCTTCTTCCCTTTTACCATTCACCCTTTTCCCCTTGTCCATTTTTCCCTTTCCCTACCGAGAAATCTCTCTGTCTTTCTCCTTATTTACTCATTTCCCCTTTTCCTTTGGACCCGTTTCTTCTTTCCCTATCAGGATTTTTTTCTATCTCTCCTTTCATTTTCCCCTTTCCCATTTTCGATTTCACAGTTACCCCTTTCCTCATTTCCTTTTTACCCTTTCCCTTGTTCTGTTACACGGCTAATCAGAGTCTGGATCGGGAAATCTCTCTGTCGCTCTCTTACTTTTCCCTTTTTCTTTTCTCCTTTTTGTTTTTCATTCGCTTTTCCCCTGCCCCTGTTCCCTTTTCCTTACTGAGTAATCTCTTCTGAGCTGTCTTATTTTTCCCTTTTCCCTTTCCCTTTCGCTTTTCCCGTTTTCCCTTTTGCTGTTTTTTTTCTTTTTCCTTTTTTACCTCTTTCCTTTTTTTTTGTCCCTTTTCCCCAATGGGCATGAAGTTTAAAAACGTAATTAGAACGTCCTAAAAACGTTCCTTAGACATACAATTTAAAAGACGTTATTACAATTACAATTATTACAAAAAGAAGATTACAATTTTTTGTAATATTGTGATTTCTGGTTATTTAAAAGTTTTTCATCAGAAATCGGTTATTTAAAAAAAAAAGTTTTTAAACTTCAAAGAAAATTTAAATTAAAAACAACTTCTGTTATGTTCTGTTAGTGTTTTTCGTCGAAAATTAGCATTGTATTGTATAGTTTTTCTGCTTACCTTTTTTCCTTTTTCCCGTTTTCCCTTTTCCTTTCGCTTTTTCTTTTTCCCTTTTACAATTTACCCTTTTTTCCTTGTCCCTTCTCCCCTTTCCCGACCGAAAAATTTTTGTGTCTCTCCTCTTATTTACTCATTTTCCCTTTTCCTCTGAACCCGTCTCCCCTTTCCCGATCAGAAAATCTTTCTATCTCTCTTCTATTTTTTTCATTTCCCACTTTCCCGTTTTTTCCTTTTCCCCTTTCCCGTTTTTCATTTTACAATTTCCCCTTTCCTTATTTCCCTTTTACCCTTCCCCCTTTTCTATCATACGGCTAATCAGGGCCTGGATCGGAAAATCTCTCTGCTGCTCTCTTACTTTCCCCTTTTTCTTTTCTCCTTTTTCTTTTTTATTCGTTCTTACCCTGTCCCCTTTTTTTTGTGTCTTTCTTCCCCTTTTTCCCTTTTCTTTTGACCCTTTTCCCTTTTCCCCAATGGGCATGGAATTTAAAAACGTAATTAGAACATCCTAAAAACGTTTCTTGGGCATACAAGTCAAAAGACGTTATTTAAATGTTCCAATAACTGTCCTATGTCAGGCCAAATAACGTTCTAAAAACGTTTCATGTTCCAAATGCGTCCTTAGAACATCTCTGAAACATTTCATGTTTGAAGAACGTTATTTGGACTGACTTAGGGCGTTTCCGTAACGTTCTAAGGAGGTTTTTTGACGTTTGTGCCTATTAGGTGCCTATCAAAAAATCTTTTTGTATTTTTCTCTTCCCTTTTTTCTCCTTTCCTTTTCTATTTTCGCCTTTTCCCTTTTCCCTCTCCCCTTTTACCTTGTCTCTTCCGTTTTCCCATTTTCCCTTGTCCCTTTTCATGATGATGACTTATGATGATTTATCACGAAAAATTTTAAATCTCACTCCTCAAAGTTTAACTTCTTTGGTGTCCTGGAGACACGGAGCGACCCAAGGATAACCGCTTTCTGCATTTTTTCCGCAAGATTCTCGGTATTTTGTTGACATATATAAATACATACATTTTCTATTAAAATTGATTTTATTTTTCAATTTAAAAATTACGTGAGACAAAAAAAATCTTTTTTATTTTCTGCCTAAATAAATTGTATTTCAGTAGAGATATTCAAAATCAGTCTAAAATATGCTGAAAAATAAAATAATAAAAATGTGACCTAGTTTAAGTTTATAAAGAAAGGAGTATTTTTCTCGAAAAACTCTATTAGTTTGAAAGAATTTCAATTTAGTATTAATCGTGCACAAACTCAATTGCTTCGAAAGCGGTGCTCGAAGTTTCACATGGAGACAATAATTTAGCAGGGCAACTATAAATTTCAAGTTAAAATCCAACCGGAAGGGATTTACTCCGTGGGATACCAGGTCCTTACCGCTTCCGTTTTCCGAGTGCTCCCACACATACATACGTATGTCGACATGCTTGTGACTCTGTAGCTATGAGTACGGGATATATTCACTTTTAAGCACATTTTCTCTTTTCCCGGAAATCTTCTCTTTCCATCAGGATCTTCTTTATTAAATCTGCACAGAATTTATACAGACTACCTTTGAAGCTGTCATTTCAAACTAGCATTACATGTTCCATTTTTATTTTTCCTGTTCTATTCTTAATTAATACAAATTTTAATGCTAAAATAATTACTTCAAACCAATAATTTTGTGAAGAATAAAAAAAAATCTGCCTCAGCCTAGATTCGAACCGGGAACGCCACTATACATGAGTGGAGCGTTAATCGATTATGATACCGAGGCCACATTTTTAATTGCGAATTTAAAATTTTCAGTTGAAAATTAAACTATTTGATTAGAAATTTACGCATATTATTTAAAAATTTCTTTTTTTTTTGTAGAAAATGAATTTTTTTACTTAAAAATTAATATTTTTGGCTTGAAATTTTAATTTTTTTTTATTATTATTTTTATTTACTGAAACCTTTCCTGTTCCATTTTTTATTGAATATTAATCTTTTTACAATTGATCACTCAAATACTTCGTTGAAAGTCTAATTACTTTGTTGAAAATCCATTTTTTGGTTGAAGATTCATCATTTATGTTGAAAATTCAACTTCTTTTTGAAAATTTTAACTATCTTGTTGATTTTTTTCTAATTATTTTTTTTTGTTACTTGAAATTAAATAATTCCATTTTTGACTGTAAATTTACTTTATTAGTTTCAAGTTTAACTTTTGGCTTTACTTTAATGTAATTTGTAAAAATTTTGCCTTTTTTGGTAAAAACTCAATCTTCTTGGTTACAAATTAATTTTTTTCACTAAAAATTCAACTATCCAACTTTCTGTTGTAAAATTATATTTTTTAGTTGAAAATGTAACAATTTTGTTAAAAATTGAGGCATTCTGTAACTTTTTTTTGTGTAGAAAATCAAACCTTTTGCTAAAAAGTTAATATTTTTGGCTGAAAATTCCATATTTTTTTTATTGAAATTTATTTGCAGTTGCTGAGACCTTGACTGTGCTATTTTTAATTGTAAATGATTCTTTTTTTACTTGAAAATTTAACAACTTGGTTAAAGAAAAATATTTTATTAAAAATTTATCTTTATTTATTCTTTTTCATTCAAACACTTCGTTGAAAGTCAAATACTTTGTTAAAAGTTTATTTTTTCGTCCAAGATGCATATTTTAGTTGAAAATTAAATTTCATGGTAAATATTTCTACTATTTTGCTGATCAAATTTTCTTATTGTTAAAAACTAATTTCCGTACCGGGAATTGAACTATTCCATTTTTGACTGTTGATTAGTTGGTTTTTTTTTTGTTTAAAATTGAAATTCTTGGTTAAAAATTAATGTATTTGTTTTAATTTAAACCATTTTGTTAAAAAAATTTCTTTATGAAAATTAATTTATTTACTGAAAGTTCAACTAAAAGATTTTGCATTAGAAATTTATCATTGTTATTGAAATTTTTTAATTGAAAATGGAATTTTTTTATTTTATATTGTAAATTTATCTTTTTTTGTTTGAAATTGAAGTTTTTATTTTAAAATAATTGTATTTTTTTAATTGTGCCTGTTTTTAGTAGCAATTTGATCTTCTTGGTAAATAATAAATTTTTAATTATTTGATAATGAAATTAAATCTTTAATTTAGTTGAAAATAAATGTATTCTCTAAAAAGTGTCTCTTTTTCGGTGGAAGCTTGAAATTTTTTATTAAAAATTCTTTTTTTTCCAATTCAGCTACTTAGTTGAAAGTCGAATTACTCTGTCAAAAATCCAGTTTTTAGTTAAAGATCCATTATTTTTGTTTAAAATTAAACCATATTGTTGAATTTTTTTTTCTTTGAAAATTAATTTTTTTACCGGAAATTAAGCTATTTTTTTTATTGTGAATTTACTTTTTTCACTTTCAATTTATCTTCTTGGTTAAAAATTAATTTATTTTGTGAAGATTTTGCCTTCTTTGTCAGAAACTTAATCTTTTTGGATAAAAATTAATTTTTGTTTGGAAATTTAAGTTATTCGTTAAAACTCGAATTACTTTGTTCAAAATTCTGTTTTTGGTTAAAGATGCATTATTTTAGTCAAATTCAACTTCTTGGTAAAAGATTATACCATTTTGTTAAATTTTTTCTAGCATTATTTTTCTTACTGAAAATTTAACAATGCAATTTTGTATTGAAAATTTATATTTGTTAGTTGAAAACTCAACAACGTGGTTAAAGATTCATGTATTTGATCCAAAATTTGTTATTTTTTTTTTTAGCTTCAAAATTATTCTTATTAATTTAAAATTCCTTTTTTTTGTCAAAAATTTTCTTTTACCAAAAATGTGAATATTCTATTTATGATTTTTGATAAATTTTTTTGTGTGTAAATTAAACTATCATATGGTTGAAAATTATTTTCTTTTGATAAAAATTGTTTTATTTTTATAGAAAATCAATATTTTAGGCTAAAAATTCACTCTTTTTGTTAAAAATTCAACTATTTATTGAAAGGCAAACTCCTTTTCTAGAAATTCAATTTTTGGTTGAAGATGCATCATTTTAGTTGAAAATTTATCTATATTGTTAAAAAATTTCCTTTTTTTGTCTAAAAATTTTATTGAAAATATAATTATTACATTTTTGGCTGTAAATTCATCTTTTTTAAAAAAAATTTTACATATTTCGTTAAAAATTGATCTTTTGCAGTTGAAAATTAAACTTTCTGTTTAAGAATTAATGTATTTTATAAAAATTTTGCCTCTTCGGATAGAAACTTAATCTTCACGGTTATTTTTTATTTATTTTTTTTTCAATTGGACTACTTATTTTAAGTAAAATTACTTTGTTGAGAATCTAGTTTTTAGTTAAAGATGCATCATGTTAGTAGAAAATTAAAATTCTTGGTAAAAGATTAAACCATTTTGTTGAATTTTTTTAACATTATTTTTCTTACTGAAAATTCAACTTTGCAACTTTGTATTGAAAATTCAACAACTTGGTTGAAGATTTATATATTTGGTCCAGAATTTGTTAGTTTTTTGATCAATTATTTTTTTAGCTTAAAAATTATTCTTATCAATTTAAAATTACTTTTATTTGTCAAAAATTTTCTTTTACTGAAAATGTCAATATTCTATTTATGATTTTTGATTAATTTTTTTGTGTAAATTAAACTACTATATGGTTGGAAACTAAAATCTTTTGATAAAAATTGTTTTTTTTTGGTACAAAATCAATATTTTTGACTAAAAATTCATTCTTTTTGTTAAAAAATTCAACTATTTGTTTGAAAATCGAACTTCTTTTCTAGAAATTCAATTTTTGGTTAAAGATGCATAATTTTAGTTCAAAATTTATCTACATTGTTAAAAATTTCCTTTTTTTTGTCTCAAAATTTTATTTGATTGAAAATATAATTATTCCATTTTTATGTAGTTGGTTTGGGAGTTTGTCTTTTTCGGTAAAAGCAATTAAAGATGTATTACTGTAAAGCATGAATTATTTATCATATACTTATTTATAATAAAATGATCCTAATGCTAACATAAAAGCTGGTTTTAGAAAATAAAAATTATTTATAAAATTAAAAATTAGTTAAAAAATGGATTTTTAACACCACCTAAATGACGTAAGTATTTAGTATCAAGCTCCGTAGTTACCCATGTTTAAAACCTAGAGCTTTATACCTCCTCTCATGAAAAGTTACAAGTAAAGAATAATAAATTGTCCAAGAATTTTTCAAATATTTTAAACTGAAAAGATTGATTATCAAAATCACTTAATTTTCTTATTCATTAAAAAAAAAAGAAAGGAATAGTGCTCATGAGTAGAAAATATTGTCATTTTTGGGTCACTTTTGGGTCATAGTTACAATAGCTGGTAGGAGGGAGGGGGAATTAAATATCAAATTTATGTAGCATAAATTTGGACCCCGCTACAGTTTGCACTCCTTACTGAGTGCATATTTTTTGAAAACATAATAAAAACTTTTTCATCTAATAAAATCCTTTATGCTCTTACTAAATCACATTACCCGTGATAAAATAAACAGAAGGACATTATAAAAGCATAAAATCATACAAAGGAATATTTGCAGTCTGCGGTCGTTATTACGATGGTATATAGCTTTATTCCACTGCTTCAAGTTGAAGGGAAATGAGGAGTGAAGTGGTGAGGGGAACATAGCATTTGCGGTGAATGAAACATGAAGAAAAGGGAGTACAATTCCATTAGCATAGCAAAAGTGCAAACTTAACTGCGAATCTAGACATTTTTTCTGGGTTGTTAACATGAAATGTTTATCATTCAAATATGAAAGTAATATTGATACATTGTTTTTTGTATATCATGGATTATTAACATTGTCATCATTATTATAATTATTGTCATCTGATGTTAGAGGACAGAAAAATTATTTTTCTTTATGCTTCTGATATTATAAGGTCTAAATATAAAATACTTAGCAAGTTACATTTTCCGAATCTGAAAATTCTTTTTGCATTTTTGATGATTAAACACCTTTTATTTATCAAGCTATTACAAATATTCGTGCTATGTTTTTCTTCTCATGCCTTTTATATAACAGATTATAAATCAAAAAGTTTGTCTACATTTTTTGAAAATCTAACTTCACTCATTCATCCAGCCATAACTGATGTTCATGCTTCATCTTCTTTTTAATGCTTGTTTTTACAATTTTAAAATATGACCATTTTTTATACATTTCTTGACTACTAAACTTCATCCGTTAATCAAGCCATAACAAATATGCGTGCTTTATTTTTCTTTTCATGCTTCTAATGTAACAAATTATAAATCTTAAAATTTGTTTACATTCTTTGACAATTTAACTTCTTTCATTCATCGAGCCATAA
>JAUELO010000097.1:6656649-6672743 GCA_032357855.1 Amphibolips quercusostensackenii
CCAACCTGGACGCCGCTAACAATGCCCAGTATCCAAGGACAGACCTCCTGCATACAAAGTGACTGACAACGCCAGCCCCAACCAGGGGATGCCTGCCGTGGAATGTATTTGACCATTCTTAGATTTTTAGTCCTTTCAACCTTATTTATCTTTCTTTCAAAAGCTGCGCAGTAAAACAAAAGATCAGTTTCCTTTTCCAACTAGATTTCCAGATATGTCATTTTTTTAGCAACAATGTATTTATTTCCTTTAGAATAAGCTTCTTTGCGTGGTGGCATAAGCATTTAAATTTTATATTTAATTTATTTGGTTCAGTTTCATACAAATTTTATTAGAAGTATCTGACAACGAGTAATTGCCTTTTTATAAAACGAGAAATAAGATAAATAATTAATTAGTTTCAGTAATTTATAGCTTACTCCAATAGAAAAAACAGAATTTCGATTTATAAATGCCTGAAACGAGAAAAACTGTTTATAATATTTGAAAAAATAATAATAATTATTCACCATTATTTAAGTTTTCTTACCAAAATGGAATACTTACCGTTGAATATATTGAAAGAACGAAGTTTTTATATCGAAAGATAGATACGTAGTTCATTTACTAATTAGGCTTGTTTAAAATATTATTCATTGTCATCAACTAATTAAATATAGTAACTAAGTTCCACGATTAAGTCAGTTGGTGATTATTAAAAACAACTATTTTTATTCCAGTACTAATAGCTGCAGTAGACATTTTTTATCTCAGTGTGTTCCGCCTGACCATGTACGACTTGTTCTACTGAGGCAGCTTATAATAAGGGGCCGCCCGGACCCATAAATGCGAATTTTGTGATTCATTTTATTGGGTTGAAAATTCTACTATTCGGCTTAAAAGTTAACTGTTTTATTTAAGATTCGTTTCGTTTCAGGTTAACAATTAAATTTTTTCAATGAAAATGTAACCATTCAATTTTTGATTCATAATGTATCTTTTCTTAGTTAAAAGTTTGACGATTTGGTAAAAAATTATACTATTTTGATGAAAATGAACTTTTATTGAAAATGCATATTTTTGATTAAAATTTAATTGTTTATTTGAAGACTAAACTATTTACTTAAAAATTCGACCATATAGAAAAAATTGATCTTTCTCTTACCATTTTTGATGTGCTTTATTATATCCCTAACCTCAGAGGTACAGACTTTCTCAATTCGATTTTCTAGCGTATCGTGTTCTATATCACAGTTATGGTTTCCTACAGTTTCACCTCCTAATCATTCCATAAAAGAGTCCCTCAAAGCGTCTAGTATCCCGTCTGTATCATATAGCATTTCACCCTTGCGATTTCTCATTCTGACTAACTCTGTACTCTTACCTCCTGTCATATTGATCGGCGCCCATTTATAAAACAGTTTTATGCTATTTACAATAACGTTTCGCGTTTTCTTCTCTTCTTGTGTTATAATATTATCTGTACTTTCCTTCTCTAGTAGTTTTACTTTCCCCTTTTCGTTTCTGTAATCATTTTTAAGTATATTTCTCTCCTCATTACTAAGGCTTGTAATGTTCAACTTTATTTTATTCGCAGCTCTCGGTACTTGGGCAGCTGCTTCGATTTCATCATTAACTACGCAAGAAAATCATTTATTTAAATATTTAACTATTTGGTAAGAAGTTTATGTATTCCGTTCAAAATGTCGTCTCTTCCGCTTTCTCATAAAGGAAGCTTTGTAATAGTAACATTTTTGAAAAATTTTTAATTTATTTCATGAAACGTTCTTCATTTTGAAAAAGTTTACCACAATGTTCTAAGCAATTGTCCAGAAGTGTGTGTGTGTGTGTGGATATGTGTGCAGATGTGTGGATGTGTAGATGTATAGATGTTTGGATGTCACACATTTGTGAACACGATAACTTGAAAAGGGTTGTAGATAAATTAATGAACTATAAAGGGCCTATTTCCATCGCTTATGTCTTCAAACTGACTAAAGGATTTCTAAAAATATTAATTGAATTTTTTTGTAGCACTTTATAATATTTTAAAAATCGGCTTTTTATAGTAAAACTTTTTTCATTAACATAATTCAAAATTGATGCAAGAACATAAAAGATTCATTAGTTCGAGACGAATCGATTTACCTAATATTAATACATTTAATTAAAAAGTGAGGAAGTTATGGTCATTTATGTTATATTAAAAATTGATTTTTATAGTAAAAATTTTCTCATTCTCCTCATTTAAAGTTAATGTGAAAGTAGAAAAGATGTGTTGATTCAAGACAAATCGATTAACCTATGATGTCGATACATTTTATTGAAGAGTAAGAAAGCTGTGGTGATGCATAATATTTGAAAATACGGTTTTTTATATTAAAACTTTGTTTTCCATATAATTTAAAATTAATGCAAGAATAAAAAAGATTTCTTGGCAACCAAAGTCGATTGACCTAAATATTAATACTTTTTATTAAAGAGTGAGAAAGTCATGGTCATTAATATTACATTAGAAATCAAATTTTATAGTAAACATGTTCTCATTCTCATAATTTAAAGTTAAGGTAAGAATAGAAAAGATGTGTTGATTCGAGACAAATTGATTAACTCATAATATTCATAAATTTTGTTGAAGAGTAAGGATACTATGTTAATGCATAATACTTGAAAATACGGTTTTTTATGATGAAACTTTTTCTTTACATAATTTAAAATTAATGCGAAAATAAAAAAGATCTCTTGGTTCGGGCCGAATCGATTGACCTACAATATTAATACATTTTATTAAAAAGTAAGAAAGTTATGGTCATTAATATAACATTAAAAATCGATTTTTAATAAAAATTTCCTCATTCTCATAATTTAAAGTTGATGTGAGAATAGAAAAGATGTGTTAATGCGAGCTGAATTGACTGACTTATAAGATTGATACATTTTGTTAAAGACTAAGGAAACTATAGTAGTGTATAATATTTGTAAAAACGAGTTTTTATAGTGCAACTTTTTTTCTTTAATATAATTCTAAATTAATGCAAGAACGAAAAAGATTCGCTGATTTAAGAAAATTAATTTGCCTCTAATATTAATACACTTTTTAGAAAAGCTAGGAAGTTATGCTCATTCATAAAATTAAAAACATCTGTTTTGAAGAGAACAACTTTTTTTATCGACATAAATCAAAGTTGATGCATGAATTAAAAAAAAGACTTTTTAACCGTAAATTTTTAAATAATGCAATTCTGATAATTTTCCTAAAAAAATTATGATGTTGTGAAAGGGATCGGTTGTGAAAGAATTTCTACTTTCCTTTTCCAGATCGAAAAATGAACATTTCAAATACAAAATTTAAATTGCTTGAGTTGCCATTCCATCGCAAAAAATTTTTGTATTATTTTATAATTTTGCATTTTTTGTAAATTTCTATTTTTAAGTTAATCAATATGAAAACTTTAGCTTGTCTATTATTGAAAAAATCACTAATGTTCCCTCAATGAGAAAGCGAATACATTTGCACACTCGAGATCGCATTCACAGCTAGTTTACAACTTCAATCTTCTTGGTGAAAAATTCATCTTTTTGTTTGAAAATTTAACCATTTTGGTTAAAATTCATCTTCTTTGTTTGGAATGCAACTACTTGGTTGAAAGTTAAACCACTGGTTAGAAAATTAGTCTTGTTTTTTCAAAATTCACCTTTTTGGTTTAGAATTCAACTAATTTGTATTTTTTCATTTATTTCTTCGTTTTTATTGGTTAAATTCAATAGGTTGGAAATACGCCTTTTTTTGTTAAAAATTATTTTTTTTCACAGAAAATTCACTGATTCCATGATTAGTCAGAAAATAAACGTTTTTAGTTTTAAATTAAACTATTTGATTTAAAATTCATCTTTGTTGATTGAAAATGAACGTTCTTGTTGACAGTTTATCTTTTCATTTATTTCGTTGCAAATGCATCTTTTCGTTACAAATTAAATTCATTTGTTGAAAGCTAAGCTATTTTTTTATAAATTTAATTGTTTTTTATGAGGTTCGTATTTTTTGTTTAAAAATTACACTATTTTTCGGAAATGCAACTGTTTTTGGTTGAATTTCAATCCTATTTTTTAATTCAACTATTGAAAAAATTTATCTACGTATTGGTTGAAAATTCCTATTTTGGAAGAAAATTAATCTTCTTGGTTAAAAGTTGATCTTTCTTGGTCAAAAATGCATCTATTTGATTGATAATTCATCTATTTTATTAAAATCACATTTTTTAGTGTAAAATTCAACTCTTTTGTTTAAAATTCATTTTTTTAGTTAAAAATAAATTTTCTCGTAAAAAATTCAACTTTTTCTGTTAAAGAGTCAACTCTCTTCTAAAAACTTCACCTTATGGGTTTGAAAATTCAGCTATATGATTAGAAACTGAACTCTTTTTAGTGTAGCTGGATCTTTTTAATTTGAAAATTCGACCAATGAGTTGAAAATATATTTTTGTAGGTTAAGAATTTAACTAATTTGTGACAGTCAGATTTTTTGTCCAAAAAGTCAACTGCTTTGTCATGTTAGCAGCTAAACTCACTAGAATTGCAAAATACGCAAAATGAACTTGACATAAATGGGAAAAACAACTATGGTCAAAGAGGGGACAAATAAGTTAAAAATAGCAAAAAATTTGTAACCTAGTTTATAGATGAACCCTCAGCTGTTTCTACGCCCAATAAAACCCTCCCCAAAATTATATTCACAAAAGATTTAATCTCGATAGTATTGATAAGAAAATCGTTCCCTTTTATGATTGGCGAAATATCTTGTTAGAGATTTATCCTCATCTTCATCCTCGTGGTAGGATATCTCGTTTTCAAAACCTCGGTTGCGTACTTCCTTGTCTCTTCTTTGCCGAATGATTGGAAATTCACCCCAGTGCGAGTGTGCACCCTACGCAGTAGATTTACGCGCGGTCAATCCAGATATTCGTCCAATCATTATAGTTTTTTTTTCGGAAAAAAATACTACTAAAGATTTTTCTGCAAGATATAGTTCGAAGGAGTATTATAAGAAAAATATCGAAAATCCAACTCCTGAATGGTTGAAAAAGTTTGTTTGAATAATAATTGAAGTTATGTTAAAGTAGTTGTCTGACTCGTATGAAAAAAATGTTATTGATAGCAAAAAAAAGTTTGTATGAAAAATGTAGGTATTGAAAAAAACCTGTATAACAAAATGAATCGCATTAAGTTCCGATAATTTTTTTATACGCGAGAGCTCAAAAACTGTCGAAATTGGCCGTTGTATTCAATTGGAAAGTAATTAATGCAGTTTTTACTAGAGATAATTGTGATTCAGGATTTTTCAAGATTTTTGTACTCTTAATAACTGGTTAAAATTTTAGCTTGAAAACTTCATTAGTTTGTTGTTGACGGAATTTGTTATATAAAAATATGCTATAGAGCTTCGATCAAAAATGCTTTTATACCCTAATAGTTGTATCTTCACATGCATTCATGGAGAATATAATTTATTTAACTCAATTTGTTTAAAAAGGCCTTAAAACACTAAATAAGTTTTGAATTGTTAAGATAAGTAATTGTTGTAAAATAAATAAGTTACCTTTATAGTTTAGTAAGTACTATTATTCTTTGTATTTTAAAAGAAGAATCGTTATTCTACGTTCATTAGAAGCTGAGATTTTTTTTTCTAATTGCTGTGACGTTAATTATCAATATTAAGAGCCGAAACTTGGAGAGAGTATACACTAAGAGCTATATTTTCATGTGCAACAATGACATTAATATGAATTCAACTATTTAACTGTAAAAAAAAAAGATATCGGCGACGCGTTCTATTACTTGATCTAGGAAACGACTTACAGAGCGAGGCGGCGCATGCGCGCCGTGGTTGCGCGCAGAAAACTGATCGAGCGTTTTTAAATCATTAGAGGTGTAAAATTATTATATTTCAAGAAGATCAAGTAATTATTTAACAAATATCAGGTACATCTAAGTGCTGTAAACTTCGAAAAACAAGTTTTTTGCAAATTTCGTGTTAAACTAATGTTAATTCCGTTAATATAATATCTGCAATGCCTATAATTTTTCAAGATGTCCAAAAATAAAACAAGAATCATCTGGATACGTTAATGATTAACCGATATATGGCCAATTCTTCTACCTCCATCGATTTGAAAAGGCTCGATCAGTTTTCTGCGCGCAACCAAGGAGCGCGGCGCGCATGCGCCGTCTCGCTCTAGCTCGTTTCCTAGATGAAGTAATTTAACGCGTCACAGATATCTTCTTTTATGCAGTTAAATAATTAAACTCATATTAACGTCAATGCTGGACTTGAAAATATAGCTCTTAAAGTATACCATTTCCAAGTTTGGGCTCTTTCTATTAATAATTAACATCACAGCAATTCAACAAAAAAAAATATATATCTCAGCTTCTTATTAACGTAGAACAACGATTTTTCTTTTCAAATGCAATTAATAATAGTACTAACTAATTTATAGAGGGTACTACTTTATTTTACAGAAATGACCTATTTTAACAATTTAAAACATATTAGGTTTTTTTAAAGACATTTCTAAGCAAATTAAGTTTAAAAAATTATATTCTCCTTGAATGCATGTAAAGATACAACTATTGAGGTACAAAAGCAACTTTTGATCGAAGCTCTACGACACCTGTGAGCTTAGGAAAAATGAATTGAAAACAGCATCTTTTTAGATAACAAATTTTGCCAATAATAAACTAATACAGCTCTCGAGCTTAAATTTTAACCGCTTATTGAAAGTATAAAAATCTTTAAAAATCCTGAATCACAAGTATCTCCGATAAAAACTGCATTAATTATTATAAAAGAGTTTTTTTGGGCTTCAATCGTGTAAATAAATACGAATCTTGCCGACGTTTGGTTTAGATCTTTGCCGACGATTTCAGGTTAGCCCTGAAGAAGTGAACTGCAACGTTCACGAAACGTCGGCAAGATTCGTAGTTATTTACACGATTTAAACCCGAAAAAACTCTTTTATTATAATGAATTATTGTGAAAGCATTAAATCTATTATCAAAGAATCTACGGGGAGAGTTTTCTTACTAAAACTAACACCTTTAGTAAGCTCAGGTCTTCTCAAGGTAAGCTACAAACATCTTTAGCGATGCAGGGACAACAACATCGTCCCAAAAATTTTCAACAAGCACAATATTCAAACCATATTCAAACCACCTGCAAAAATAGAACAACTTTTAAACAACCCTAAAGATAAAATGCACCTCTTAGTGATCCTGGAGTATATAAAATTCCTTGCTCTTGTGGCAAAGTCTAAAGTGGAGAAACCGGGAGAGCGGTTAGCCAGCGTGTAAAGGAACATGAAAGTAAAACCAGGCTAAAACAGTTCACGCAATCAGCACTAGCTGAGAATCATATTGAAATAGGACATAGCATTTTATTTAACAAAACTACCATCATCGCAAAAACTTGTAATATTTTTCCGAGAAAACATAGAGAAGCAATTAAAATCTTTAAACACCCTGATAACATTAATAGGGTCAACGAATATAATACCAATCTGATTTGGCTTTTCGTTTTCCGCAGGTTTTTTAAAAAAGGCTTAATCGGCCAATCAGGTTAAACCAGCCTTTTAAGTTGGCGCTCTGGTCAATCAAAGGCTTTGTGGAGAGCATATATATAAGAACAACATGACCTGAAACTTCAGTTTCAGGTTAGCCCTGAAGAAGTGAACTGCAACTTTTACGAAACGTCGTCAAGATTTGTAGTTTTTTAACGATTGAAAACCGAAAAAACTCTTTTATTAGAATGAATCATTGTGAAAGCATTGCATCCATTATTTAAGGAAATAAATTATTACAAATTATTTTTCAATAAAAAATTTTTAACTGTTCTTTAAAATCAATTAGATAACCTAAAAAATATTTTGTACGAAAAAAATCGTGTTAATTTATTTTAAAAACATCTTAATTCTTAGGGATTAGTATTTTAAAAGATATCAAATTGCGACATTATTCAAACCAAAATACGTCTTATTTTAAGAAATTAAAAAGGGTCGCCCCTCACTTTATCCCCCTTAAAAAAGTAAACCTGTATTTTTTATTATTTCGCTGAACTCATTTGTACGACTTACACAACGTTTTAAATAAATAAAATTGATGTTTGAAGCATGTAAAATTTTTCGTTTCTGAAAAAAATTATGAGACAATATTTTCCATAAGATACAAGTCTAAGATTAAAAATGTTCAGAATATCTTAATTTATATATAATTGTTAGGAAATGTAAGCTGTTTCTTCTATTCTTAAATAACATTTTTCTAAGCCTTCTTTTACGCTTTAGAAAGGAAAAAATGGTCCTCTTATTCAAGAAAAGTTATTTTTCTTAAAAAAAAATTAGGAAGTAACTTTTTGCAGCAGTCTATAATTGTAAAAGGTGTAGCATCACAATGTAACATATAAAGTAATATACTTATGAGGACTGAATAAAAAATCATTCCCAACTGACTCGCGCGAATTTTGTATATTTATTTCTACTTTTATTCAACTTCACAATTTTCTAGATAATCAAGCTTACTGCAATTTAATACTTAATGCTAATGTGCACAATGATTTTGTGTTTCAGGTACGTATGGCTCATACAGTGGATTATTTTCTGTTCAAAACCAGAATTTGATGAGCGTATGTGAATAACAGTATTCTAAATAAAATTTAAATTAGAATTGGTTTTAATTATAAATTAAATGCATAGTCTTTATTCGAAAAATAATTTGTTATGTTTGCATAGGACTAAAATATTTTAAAATTTGATAAGGATCATTTAGATATTTAAGAATATTCTGCCTTTATTATTTTGTAAAAGACTTTTTAATTACACATGCTATTTGAATTACTAAATATTGTACCAAAGAGAAATTCCTTGTCCCTATTTATAAAGTTACTTTCACGAATTGAAAAAAAAACATTTATTAAATTTTCCATATAAATAATAAACTGTTCACATTTCCAAATATTAATGCCTAAAACCTTGCAAGTATTAACGAGTATTAGAAAGCATTAAAAATATATATATGCTACATTATATTAAAAAAATTTTCCTCGCTGTGCATGCCCATTCAGACGAGAAATTTTGTTTAAGTAAAATGCTATTGTAGCTTGTTTTGTTCTTCCAAATTTCTAGTAATTTTTTAGTTAAACGTCTATTTTCTCATAATTTTTTTTGGAGCTTGTGTCGTTTGTCTAAAAAATGTATTTTTTTTCAAATTTATTTTCCACGATTAAATCCACAATTACCCGTTTCAGACAAAAATACTTTTGAAAACATTTATGGATCTTTTTTGGGTAAAAATGTTTCTCATAAAAAATTTTTTTTCGTAACTTGCGTCGTTTTGAAAAAAATTAAAATTTTTTATTTTAATGTAATTTCTAATGATTAAGACGAAAACAACGAATTATTAAAAAAATATATGATCACAAATTTGCATTTTTTTCTAGATGAACAACTTTAGCCATAATTTTTTTTGTAGCTTGTGCCGTTTGTCCGAAAATTTAATTTTTTATTTTCAATAATGTTCTTTACGAATGAAGCAAAAACACGCGTGCCATCAAAAAATGTTTATTAGCAACTTTGTAAATATTTTTTAGTTGCATATTTCTTATGGGATTATATTTTTTGCATTTTGCATAGTTTTAAAGACAAATAGAATTTTTGATTTTTCATTATTTTTTGTGCGATCAAGATTTTGATTTGCAATTTTTTAAGAGAATTTTAAAAGTTGCTATGATAATCTTGTAGGGATTTAACTTTGTTCTCCTCGTGACTTGTGTCTTTCTCATCGTGCGTTGTTTGGCTTAAAATTTTCATTTTTATTTTAATTTTGCAAATGCTATAACTCTGATTATTTTTTTTTTATCAGAAAAGTAATGACGATAAATCGTTTGGCTTCCCGAGCACTAAAATTAGCTGTACATAGAATTTTTAATTAAAAAAAAAATATGATGTGAAAATTTTTTTCAATGTATAACAGAATTTTCAACAAAATAATCCAATTTTTAAACAGAAAGTTGAATTTTGAACAAAATAATTAAGTTTTTGTGCAAACACGTAAATTTTCTACCGATAAAGATAAATTTAAAAAAATTGAATTTTAAGCCAAAAGGACGAATTTTTAAGAAGGCAGTTGAAATCCTAATCCGAAAATTAAAACTTTTAAAAAATCGAATGATCGATGAAAATTTTAATTTTTGTTGTTTCACTTGAAAAAAATAGAATTATTCAAAAAATGGTGAGTTTTTATTAGTGATTTTGATTATAAACAAGATCTTTTAACTTCCAAAGCCGAATTTTTTAACAAATGGTCTGATTTTTAATCGAAAAAAATTAGGCTTTCACCACAAATAGTTGCATTTTGAATCAAATTTCTAAATATTTACGCCGGAGGATAAAGATTTATTAATAAAGTTTAATTATCATCTTGAAAAGTTAGGTTCTAAATAAAGAGGTCTTTTTCATTCAAAAAAGATACATTTTTATTTAAAAAATAGAATTTTCAAGAAAAAAAATTTAAGTTGAATAAAAGAAAGAATTCAGCTTCAACAAAAAAAAACGTTAAATCTTCATCTAAGAAAGATGACTTTACTGCTAAAAAATAATTAAGTTTCAATGAAAAACTAACTAAATCTAAATTTTTGTCCTATAAACATGTATTTCCAATCAAGGAGTTTAATTTTTAAGCAAAAAAGTCGAAAGTTTTTAAAAAAGATTCCCGTTCATAACTGAGAAAATAGATTTTTATCAATAAAGTTAATTTTCAGTCAAGAAAAATGGAATTCGCCTGGAGTAATCAAGTTTTTAACAAGAAAGCAGTTGCATATTTTTTTGCGAAAAAAAAATTAGCGACAAAATGAATAAATTTTACGGTCTTACTTTAAAAAAATGATTTTCAACCAAGAAAAAAGAATTTTAATAAATAATTATATCACCAAGCAGTACAATGAATTTTTACACATATTTTTTTAGAGTGACTGCTTGGTGTTTATAGACAAATGCTGTTCTTTTTTTATGTTTAGAGTTAAAATTGACAAATTAAGAAAAAATTACATGGTTCAGTAGCCAGAAAATGTGTAAATTTTTTATTTACTTATGGAATAACACATTATTTCAGACAATACTTTCAAATCTGCTATAACAGTTTTTTGTTAATGTTTTTAAAGTTTTCATTATAAAAAATCGTTTCTTTTTTAAAACTTGCCGTCTCAGATCATGTTTATTGTCGGCTTCGTAGTCTTTATGAAAATCTTATTAAAAGACGTACATTTCCTTATTACACCAAGATCAGGGTCAGACAGTATTTTCTGTTCAAATAATTAGATAAACGTCTCCTTTATTTGACTTTTAAAGTAAGTTGTTTCAACAAATAGTGTCATTCTTATTTTTTTAATCATTTTTATTTTAGTCTGAAATTCCGGTAATAAAATATATACAAAAATTTAAAAAAAAATTAAATTTAATATAACAATTAAATAACTTAAATTATCATTTATTAAAAATTAAATTATTGGATTTAAAAAATCATTAAAAGACCAATACTTTACAAAAGTAAGAAAAAATTTAAACTTTACAAAATTAAGAAAAAACAATAATAAATAAGTTCTACAGTTTTCATTGTTATAATCTACATTTTATATTTTATGAAAAAAAGACAATATAAAAGATTAAGATTTTTTGATATTTTTACTTGAAAAGTCATTCAATATAGAAAATTCAATTTTTAAAACTGAAATTTTTTTATTTGAATAAATCAAAACAAAACTGCAAATTAATAGTCTCAAATATATCCTACTTCAAATTCAGATAACATTAAAATCCGAAAGTCCTCTTCTATCTATTGAATAAAAGTATAAAAAACAAAGAATTTACCCGTTTAGGATAAAAAACATGATAAAAATAAATTTTTTTTTTAATTCGATAAAAATATGAAAAACTTTTCTTTTTCAATTCAGGAAAAATTTTTATTCAAAATTTTTGGCCTTCCAACTCAACAAGAATTAAAAATGATATATCATTGTTAATTTACAACAAAAATTTAAAATATAAGAATCCGACCTTGAACTCAATTATATTAATAAAAAAAAGGAAACTTTTTTAATCCAAAAAAGAAGCAGCCAAAATTTCGGCTTTTTCAAAATTTAAAAAGTCTTGAAAACAAAAAATATCCTTTCTCCAATTGAGAAATAATTTGAAACCACAATTCTCTCACTTTCAATTAAATAGAAATGCTCGCAATAAACAACATCACTCTTCTCATGCAGAAAAGAAAATCAGAAATAAAAAATTCTTCTTTCACACTCGATAAAAATTTAGGAAAGGAAAAAATTGCATCGTCTAGCAAAAATAAAGCTATCCCTTACAACGAAATAAAAATGACACAAACTAAAAACTCTGACATCAATTCAAAAAAAAAATTAAAGTCACATAACTTTTGAATTAAATTTTTCGTATCTTGCATAGTATTGCTGCAAAAAGGAATTTTTTCATTATTTATTGAGCGATTACAATTTTCCTTTTTAATTTTTCAAGAAAATTCAAAAAGCAATGTTTTCTCCTTTGACTTTTTTTATATCGTGTATGGTTTGGTTTAAAATGTTCATTTTCATTTGATTTTTTTGGATATTGAAAATTCTATAACTCCGATAATTTTTTTTTATTGAAAATAGTCGTGGAAGTAAATTGTTCAAATGAACGTTAAAATGCAAAAAAATCAGATTGTCGTCTTTATTTTATTAATTACAAGCATTTTTGTTATTCAGTGCCGAGTATGAAATATTTGAATCAAAATTTCCGCAAAGTGGAAACTTGGATCACAAAAACATATTTATTTAAAATTAATTAAATATTAACGATTTTCAACAGTCACTGAATTATTTTAAGGGTGTTTGTACAGAATAAGATAACAAGCATTCTTATCAAAAATCAGTTTGTTGTATAAAATATTCTTAAAAAATGAAATACACATCAATCAATGTTAAAAATTTACGCGGGTAAAACTTTTTTCAATCTTTTTATCATTCCTACTTCTTGAAAATATTTTGATTGTTATTATAACAATGACAATAAAAAAGTTGAAAAAAGTTATTTCCACGTACAATTTTAACAAAAGTTTATCAATTTGGATAATATGTTTGTGTGACCTGAATTTCTATTATGCCAAAATTTTAATTTTAATATTTTGTGATAAGTTTAATTTTAAAATTTCATAATAAAAATAAATTATTCACTAAATTATTAGCCTTCGTTTAAAACTCATTATTTAAATAATACTCAGACACATGATACTGTAAAATGTAAAACGAACTGGAAGACTCGGCAGAGACAACGTTGTATCAACAAATATCTGTTTTCCCGCAATTTTTTTTTTCAAACTGTGAAATTATGTTGACATACTTTGTTTCACAATACAGTGTTTCTATACGTCTTTTTTAGAAAATGTAAGAAAAAGGAATCTATGGTTGATTTGACTTTCAAAGATATAATTTATAACAAACTGGAATTCAAACGAGTGGAAATTAGGTTTGCATCACCAGATAGGTCTAGCTTTTCGTGAATTAAGAGAAAATAAACATTATTTTTATTTTAATGGTTCTGAATAGGAAAGAAGTATGCTGTAATTAAAAATACGTTAAAAATTATACATATTATATTTACCAGTAGGTTTTAGAAAAACCAAAAAGATGTAACTCAGAATACCAAACTCGGCCCGCATTTTTTTTAAATGGAAAAAACTTGTGGAGAATATGGACAGTTGTCTGCATAATGAATAAAAAAAAATTTAAGTCTATTCCTACTTCTCGTTACCTGACTTTTCCTTATCAATTATTTGTATTTTAGTAATCTGTTTCCCCCACACGGAAGTCGCAGAGTTGCTTTGAACTTATGACCTTGTTTAAGGATAGAAAAGTTTGGAATATGTTTGAAAACGTGATAACAAATAATCTTTCGTTTAATAAAAAGGTGGATTCATGTATGTACATGGTACTTTGATTGTTATTTGAAAGACAGGGAAAGTAAAAAGAGGACGTCGCCTCAATTTTGCATAAAAATATGGTAGAAATGACCTAGAAGCTGATCCTTACAGAACTTACAAATAATTTTTACGAAAGATTTTTAAAAAACAGGGTTAATAACAAAATCATCTTCTCTTATAAAGAGATACAAGGGTAATCACAAAGAAGTATCCTTCTGATTGGAAAATTATTTGCAATTTGTGTTTTAAACATGTTTTTATATGAGTTGTCTTTTTCTTTGTTTTATGCATGGGAAATGAGTATGTCGAAAATTATAATTTCAAGCTAAACGACAGATAACCTAAAAAGTTCAGGAAAAGCTTCGTAGCGTTCTAAAAGACCTATCATTTTTCTTAACCATTTTTTCGTAGGACTGAATATTTTTGTTCTATTATACAAAAATACAATACAAATATTAAAAATTCTTATTTTGGACTAAACATCGAAAAATATCAGAAGAAGACTGGAGAAGTAATTATGGCTTTTGGAAAGTCCTGTAATATTTTAAGAAACTATTTTTCTATAGGACTTGACATTTTGGTTTTATTTATTAATAATATTATGGAAAAAAAATCTGCTTGCTGCGCGGGCACATACTTATCGCACTCTGCGAGCGCGGCTCGCAAGTTTGAGCGCGCCTAAGACGTGTAACTGTTGGATCTTGCGCTTCGCGCTCGGTAATCTATTTATCTCGCGCTTCGCGCTCGATGATGTATTATTCTCGCGCTTCGCGCTTAGTATTTGTATTTTGCCTACAGTTGTGCACAGATCATTAAAAATTAAAGGTCAATGCATCGACATTCGTAATTTGATGATTGTCAATTCTCTTCTGTTGAAGTTGCTTCGGCTTTAGGGAATACATTCTCATCACGTATCTCGTGCTTTGCACTCGATTTTCTCAAAAATGTGATCTATTCTACATTATCTCTAACGATATTATTTGCAATGATATAATATCAAATGTATATTAGATTTATTTCTGTATCATGGCCTGAAATTGCTTATTCAGATATTACAAAATGAAGTACAAATTTTATTTATTATAATCACTTTAAAGCTTGTTTCTTATTTTGTATAAAATTTTATTTAAGCTAGCCTGAAAAATGTATCGTTTCACTTAATTTACATTATTACAATTTATAACATGCATTGGTATTGAAACATACGTATATTCATTGTCTTGTTTTTATAATAAAAAAGTGCGCACTCTATAGAAGACAATTTTCTTAGTGAATATTTTGTTGCAGCTGTTTCTAGTTAGCAAACTCGATCTCTCCTTTTGGTCCCTAAAACTGTGTGCCAACGGGCGACGACAGGCAGAGAGACACTATCGTAAAAATGATTCTTTCAGATTTAGGGAGTTTTAAAAAGTAAGAATTTAGAAAAATCCGCAATAGTAAGTTTTTGCATTAAACAAAAAACTTCTCATTATGATAAAAATGTAATAATTTATTATTTTTGTGCGATAAAAATTTGAATTTATGATTTTTTTAAAAAATTCAAAAATTTGTTATGACATTTTTGTAGGGCTTTCAAAAAGCCACATTTTTCTTCTTTTGTCATTTTTTTTATATCGTGCGTTATTTGGCATTCAATGTACATTTTCGTTTGCTTTTTTGGATTTTCAAAATGCTATATTTAGGGGTATTTTATTTCAATTCAAAAAAGTCGTGAAGATAAATTGTATGAAATTTAATGCATTATGAATATTCACCAACAGAATTTTTAAATTAAAAAAAAGTCGTCCAAAAATTTTTAAAAATGCTCTAACTTTTTGAATTTTTATCCAAATTATCTGGTTAACGAACTCGATCTTTCTTTTTGGCCCCTTAAACTGTGTGCCAAAGGACAATCTAATCCGACTAATCTTTTAAAAGTTATCCGATATACATACGACAACGACGACAACGACGACAACGACGACGACAGACAGGCACCATCGTAAAAACGATTTTTTCGGACTCAGGGGGTCTTGAAACTTAGAGATTTGAAGAAATCCGCAAAAGTGAGTTTTCGCATAAAACTAATACCTTCTCATTATGATGAGAATGTAATAATT
>JAUELO010000097.1:6708731-6728407 GCA_032357855.1 Amphibolips quercusostensackenii
CAGATCTTTATCTAAAGATAAAGATCGTTCACTTGTGTGCATGCACATTAATGCTTGTTCCTTAAAGTGAATGGATTATTATCATTTATGCTAAAAACCTTAGATTAAATACCGTTTTATTGAGAAAGCATCATTATAGTATAATTCCCCAACAGCGCGCAATAGTGCAACAATGCTGCTGCAATACAAGGAATTTAAAATGATTTCATAAGATATCAGAAGATTTAAAAGATTATGAAGATTTAAAGATTGCGAAGATTTCAAGGAATTTTTATGGTATTTACAAAGAATAAAGACATTTAAAAAAATGTGAGTAATTGTGAAAGGGTTTCAGACACATATCAAAGGTTTTTAAACATTACAAGGGATTTCAGGGAAGCCAAAAAAATTTCTAGGGAACTTTACCGATTAAATGAAATTAAAGGAAATTTTAAGAGACATCTAAGAATTTTCACGTATTTATTGGGATTTTATGCTTTCTCAGAGGATTTCATAGATTTAAACCTTTTTTTAGGGATTTTAAAGGATATTAAAAGTTTGTAGATGTTGTACTCGATTTTAAAGGATTTCTAGAGATTTCTCTCAACTTTTGCATAGTTCAAAGATTTTAAATAATGCAGTGCATTTTAAAATATTCTGAGAAAATTCATTAGCTTTAAAGAATTATGTAAGATTATAGATCAAGAGATTTTGATATTTCTAAAAAACTGTAAATGGTTTTGCAAGATTTTAAAATATTTTTGAAGTGTCAAGGAAGTTTACAATATATTAAAAAAATGCATAGTGTTAAAAACAAATTAAAAATTGCATAAGATGATAAGGAATTTCTACATGGACTTCAAGAAATGTGAAAAATATATAGAATTTCATGAAGATATCAAAGGATCTCAACAAAATTCAAGATTTTTAAGTTAATTTCAGTCAAATTCAACATATTTTTAAAAAGTTTAAGGCTTTTAGGCAATTTTAAAGGATTTTATAAGATTTTGAAAATATCTAAGATTTAAAGAGATTTAAAAAACTTCAAGAGTTCTCCGGGATTTGTAGAGAACTTTTAGAGAGTAAAAGAGTTCATAGTTGATTTCAGTAAATTTTAACAGACTTAAAAGATTTCAAGGAATTTAAAAATTTTTGCATATTTTAAAAGATTTTTAAAAATTTATGATAATATTATAAATTTGAGGAGATTTAGAAGGGTTTTATCAGATTTTGTGGGATTTTACAGTATTTTAAAGTAAATCAAAGATTATATCATTTTTTAAAGAATTTTAAAATATATATATTCAGATTTTGAGATTTCTTAGGGAATTTTACTCAATTTTGGTGGGATATCTAAGGATTTTACAATATTTAATAAATTTCGGTTTGATCAATTTCAAGATATCAAGATGCCAAAGAATTTGAGGAAATAAAACATTTTTTGAGAATTCTGAAAAAATGTTATAGGATTTTAAAAAGTTCCGAACGATTTAAAGAAGGTATCCAGCTTATTAAAGATGTTAAAAATATTTCAAGGGAATTCTATGAAACTCAAGGATCTAGTTTAGCTTAGTTCAGTTTAATTTATAATTTAGATTTATCATAGGATTTTAAGAGAAATTATAAGATCACAAAGGATCTCTACAAATTTTATGAGATTTCATGGCTTCAAAAGGGATTTTGAAGATTGAAACATTTTTCAAGAAATTATACAAGGTATTTGATATTTCTAGATATCGTGCTAGATTTTAAAAGATTTTTAGGGATTCACAAGATTTTTAGAAATTTCAAAGCATCTAAAGGAAAATGAAGTATTTTTAAATATTTTTAAGAATTTTACAATTTCGGAATTGTAAGAAGTTCAAGATTTTCGTTTAGTTTAGCTTAGAATTTGTTAAAGCTATGTGAAGAGTCATTAGCCAAGTACCAAATTTTCAATGATTAATATGATTTCAAAAGAAATTATAAGATTTCAAGGGATTTTTATAGATTTTGTGAGAATTTCTGTGGTCTCAGAGGCCAAAGGATTTCGTAGGATTTCAGATAGTTTCAAAAAATTGAAAAAATGAATACAGTATATAAATGATTTTTTAAAGAATTTAAGGATGCTCTAAGGTTCTTAGAAATTTCAGGAATTGAGTATAGTATAGTCTAGTTTATAATTTATTAAAGCCATGTAACAAGTTATCAGATTTCATAAATTCATAGTATTTTAAAAAAACCTAAAAGATTTAATTGAATTTCATGGGGTTTTAGAGGATTTTCAAGGATTGAATATTTTTAAAAGATTTAAAAAAGATTTAATTTGTCAAAGGCTTTAAAAGAATTTCGTAGGATTTAAGAAAATTTTTAATAATTTTAAAAATGTTTCTAGAATATAAGTAAGATTTAAAGGATTTTAAGGGAATTCTAGGGACTTCTAAGAATTTCTGAGGATTTTAGGAATTAAACATATTTTGAGCGATTTTGAAGGATTCTTAAAGGATTTAACGAATTTCAAAGTTTTTGAAATATTCTAAATAATTTGATAGGATTTCCAGCAATTTCATGGTAGATGTATATTGTATACTAGATTTGAAAACTTAATTTATGAAAATTGTACATAACAATTTCACATAACATTGTATGACAGTCTATTATGTACTAAATGTCTACGCATAGAAATGCCAAATAAGTGGATTTACTTATAAGAATCATTTATAATAATGGGAAAGGTTTTTGTATAACAAAGTATGTAAGCCCATTTTTTAGATGGAAAGAAATGATTCGACAAAAAAAATTGTCTATTCATAGACACAGCAATGCGTCTTACAATATTATTTTTTCATTACAAAACGAGCGAAACAGCTTAAAAAACAAATTGATTGTTTTGCCATTTAGCAGCTTCAAAGATCATCTGCAATGAGATACAAATTTATGATTTTAGAAAAAAATGGAATAAACAATTATAATATGGGGCAATTGCTTTAATGTAAGCACTTCATTGTTTTTGATGAAGTAAACTAAATCTGTTTAAGCAATTCTCTTTGTTATAGTACTATATTATACATCCAGAACAAACAAATCACTGTAAATTGTGGGGTAAAGAGTATGTTCTAGTCATACATTTTTTTAAATAATTTTGTAAGCATGTTTAATTAACAAATACAGTCTCAGCCCGTTTTTTTAACGAAACTTCTTATTGTCATTGATAAAATGAGTTAAAAGTGGTTACACAATGTCTCTCTGTTATAGTACTTTTTTATCTGTTGAAAATAAACAGAATCATCATGAATTCTTTATCATAACAAAGAGACTTTGTTTCATCTTAGTTAATTCATTTTATCAAAAAAAAATTATTTCTTAAAAAATATATGAGACACAAGTTAAAGAGTATTAAAACATTTAAAAACGTTTTAGTTTTTAATGTTATCCACAGCCAGTGAATGCAATTGTGACATTTCACTTAGTGAAAAAAACACTACAGTAGAAAACGAAGGGGAACAAGGGCTAGTCTCATGAACTCGAGCACTTGTTCTCTCGTTTTTATTTCCGTTGCATGTCCACCCACATTCAGGATAATATGGATGTGAGCATTTAGCCAGGAAAACACAACGACGATGAGGCTTATAGTCCCGCATTGGATTTATCTTGCTTTCTACTTCCTGCAAGAAAACTATTGCATTTTATGAGGCATAAGACATGGGACCATAGGCATCGGACCATTTTAACCTCCACATGCTTTCCAGGTTTTTCTAGGTAAACTGAATATTATACAAAAAGGTTTAATTAAACCAATTATATAGATTTGATAATATAGAATTCATTTATGCTGTCTAGATTTAAGCTCCTGTTTTGTCCAAGAAGTGCGCGAAATACGTATGATATTTTTTACCGATTTCTTCCTTTCAGTATATTGACCTACGCAACCTGTCCAATGAGATGCTGAACTCTTTAAATATGGATTCTAATCAATTTTGAATAAAAGTTACTCGTGATTTATTTGTGTAAGTGCGTACGTGTTTTGGTTCTAGTGTGAAGTCTTTGGTTACTGCAGTTAAAGATGAAGAAGACCTCGAGGTAATTGATAACTAGATGGTTTATAATCCATGTATGATTTGCGATTGTTGCGTTCGCTAATAAGGAAGACAATATATGAGTACGAAACATAAGTGATGAACTTCCAGCAGAGTTAGGTTGCCGAGATGTCGCATAAACTGAATTATCAGTCATGGTGTATATTGGTCCCAGTGTAAAGTGTTTGATTACTGCAGTTGAAGATAAAAAACACCTCATGATAATCAACATATAGATGGTTTGTAATTCCTGTGGGATTTGTAGTTGTCAAGTCCACTAATTAGAAAAACAATATATAAGCACAAAACTTAATTGATGAACATTCAGCTGAGTTAGGTTGCAGAGTTATCGTGAAAAGTGAACAGAAGTTAAGCAGATTTATGGCTTACAAAATCTAAAATGATACCTAGAATGGAGAAACTAGTCTGATCTTGCAATTAAGTTCTTTTATATCTTGACGATTGATACGTAAACAGCGTTACGTCTCACTCCTGGAACCTATTCCCTAGTGGATCAATTTTTGTGATATGCGGTGTTTTATCTATTTTTATTGCATGCAATTTTATGATATCAGCTTTGAGACTCACTTGTTGCACAAGTTCTATTTTTCAGCAATTACGCAATCGATTGTTTTACATTAAATAAGTATATTTCATTTAATATAATGAAACAATTAATAAAATTTACAACCAGTGAGTCTTTCTAATCATTTTAAAAAGTAGTGGAGCAATTTTTTAAAACTTTAGGGTTAAATAAAATAGATGCAAACATACTACACTTCCGTAATAATGTTTTCGAGCTTTTGAAACTAAGGGACGAGGTGTCACATCCGCCGACTTTGGAAGATCCTTCATGCAATTTCATTATGCCTCATTTAATAAATAATGAAAATAATTTATATTGACTTAAGGTTAAATGGAAAATTAAATTTGAATGGGAATTAAATTGTATAGATTGTTGCTTTATAATTATATCAATAAATCTATTAAATACCTCAAAGAAATATGCTATAATCAAATCCTTTTGCGTTTATTTAGGAGGAAATATCAAATTATTGGCGCAAGTTATATGATCACTTAACTGATGTCCTGTTTATTTATTAATGTATTGTGCGTAAATTTTTTAGAATGTTCATGCGCATTTGAAAGGTTCCTCAGTCGTTTACAGTCAGCGAGAAGCAGCGTTACTTAGTTAGCATACTGCTGTCAACATTTTTTTCCATTCAAACGCACTTTACGACTGAAACTATTCTCTGAAAGAAAGAGGCACGATGCAGCTAAACTGAATATAAGTAGGAAATATTACTTTTTTTCTTTTCTTTAAATTTGATAAAAAAATTACATTGGGCTTTACCAAATTCATTTACGTTCTCATTATAAATTCGAATTTTCAACAAATGAGATACTTCAGGACGCTCATCAATCTATCATACTGTCTCATCACAGGTAATTATTCTGCAATTATTCTATTGTATTTTTGTATAGATCTAAAGTTCAAAATAATTCTGTAAAAAATTACCTCGAACAAAACTGGAAACCTTGCTTCTTATGTGCAGGTATATCATTACTATTGACCTGAATTAATAAACCACAAAATCGGATACTTCCTGGATAGGCCTAGTTCTATCTTTCCAAATTTAAAAACATTTTTAAATTTTAATCAAAACGCGCTGGATTTCAATTCGCTTTACATGGCCAGGATGTTTTAAAAAGATTAAGATGGAACATAATGGTTACCAGCAGAGGGAAATACTCTTTTCGAAGGTGCGAAAGTGGCTGAAATAATTAAATGTTGTTTAGTGAGTTGAACTTTGGAGTTTTTTGGAGTTTTATTACCATTAACAAAGTTTAATTTTTTTTCTATTATTGTTTTTAATGAACAACAATTAACTAAAGAATCATCTTTGTCAAAAAAACAAAAGCAACAATACATTAATATTGTCTTGCGATTTCAGCAAAAGCATATTCAAGTATATATATAAAAATCGAAACTTGTTTACTTTAACAGGCTCTAGACACAATTAAAAAAATTAAAAAAAGTGTCAACAGTGGCATTAATTTCTAGAAATATTAGCAAAATTGTTGCATTCAATTTTGTTTCAATATTTATTTGAGAGGTGAAATATTTTTAAAATCTGGTATACAATATGTATTTCCAATGAAATCGCGTGAAATTCATTTAGATCCTTTAAAATATCATGAAAGCTATAAAATTCGTTAAAATCCTTTCAAAACCTTTAATATCTGTTCAGAACCTCTTAGCATTCCTGGAAGATTCTTTAATATTCTTAAATCCCTTGAAATCTTATGAATCCCTTTGATCTGGTGAAATCCTTTGAAATATCTGAAATCCTTAAATTTCGGACACATTTTTAGAAATCCATAGAGTTCCCTTAAAAATTTAGTTCTTGGAATTCTATAGAAATCCGTTAGTATTCCGTGAAATCTTGGAAATATCATTAGTGTCCGGGATACCTTTTAAAATCCTTTGAAATTGTTAAACACTCCTAAACATTTTTTAGATCCTATTAAATTTTTCAGAGTTAAGATATTCTATATATCCTACATATCCTGAATATTCTATATTCTTTAAAGATGTTTGTCACGAACAATCTTCTTCAAAATTGAGCAATTTTTGAAAATTATTGATAAAACTGTCGAAAAAAGAAGCAATGTCAACTTTTACAAATTTTTCAGGGAAAGTCTGAGCGTGCTTTTAAAAAAAAGGTTTGGATGAAAATCGTTTATTTAGCAAAAATTGTACGGATTTTTGTGTTTGAGCTGCAATTATAAATCAAAGATGCAATTCTAATTAAATTCTTATGAAAAAGGGCTGATTTTATTTCTTGGAAAATTCTTTGCTTCTCTGTTTCATTGAGTTTTTGATCGAACTAAAGTAATTTAGGACTAATTTTTTTCAAAATAATACATGTTTTATTGATGAAAAGAATTTTTAAAAACAAAACTAAATTAAAAAAGATTGTGCAGGATCTTTCAAGAAATAAAATCAGCTCTTGAACATCGAGATTGGATGAAAATTGCACTTTTTATCTAAAATTAAAGCTAAAACACAAAAATCCCATAAAAAGTTTAATAATTAATTAAATAATAATCATAAATTTTTAACAATTTGAAAATTTTAGTTTTTAATTTTAAATAATAATAATATTGTAATATCTGAAGTCTCTTGAAATTTTTGTAATCCTTTGATACCTTTGATAATATTTTTCTGACTCCTTACATTTTCCGATCTCTTCAAATTTCTTGAAACTCTATAAAATACCCCAAATATGTTTAAAATCCTTTAAAATCCATTGGAATTTTTTTGAGCTTTAAAGTTGTTTAAGATGCTGTAACGTCGCTCAGGTTTACTAAAATCCTTACAAAACCTTAAAAATACTTTAAAATCCCGTTAATTATCTTTTTGTAGTATTTAAAATTTTGACAACAGTTTTAAAAACTTTTGAATAAAATAACACTTCTTAAAGTTTCATAAAATCCTATAAAATCTTCAAAATTCTCTAAAATACTTTGGATTTTTTTTTAATATTCTAAAAAGCTTTGAAACACGCTATACAATATTTGAAATCCCTAAAATCAGTGTAAATCATTTAAAATCAATTGGTATGTTTTGAACTTTTGATTTTAATTTTTTGACCTGAAGTGTCAAAGAGTGTTTAACCGTTTTTATTTCATAGAACCAATTATTTTGATACAAGATTGGTACAAATTCATCTAAAAAACTCGTTTTTATAGCTGCTGGTGATTTCTCTCTAAAAAAAAGAAAAAAATCTCGGTTCAGGTTAGGAAAGACACCCAGGAGGTTCAAGGTTTTCATAAGTATAACCAATTATTTTTCAAGTACTTCTTCCCAGATAATTTTCTGAATATTTCATTCCCATCAAGTACTTCACGGTCAGATGTGTTTTTCACATCCGGAAATGAAAAATGAATTTTAGAATACTGGTAAAAATGATTGGTTAGGACAACATCTACCATTGGTAATTGTTGCGATAATAAGAAAAGAAGTAACAAGAACTACTACTATTCTTAAAAATAAAAGTTCTAACTACAACCATTTAAGTAATAGCGGCATATGTTGCGAAACTAAAGAGGTTGGCCCTAGTAGTTTATTCGTTGTCTAAATCAACTACTTTATTCAGTGAACTTAATTCCTTTTATCTCCCTTAAAAAATCAATGAGATACTGTTAATGTCATCTGTTATTCATGAATATAATTAACATGGCTACTTCGTTATAGTATTCTCTAATAAGCAGAATGTACAATAAATAAAATTAAGGTTTGCTTGGGAAGTTGGGAACATATAAGAAATTTTCTCCTTCTTGAACATTGAGCCTGACAGTGCAGTCGCGACGCAACGCGTCAGCCAGGAACGCCTCCCATTCTGACTGCTGATTGCAAGTTGCGCCTGTAAACGGCCCGTTTTACGATCTCGTGGTTTTCAGCCACATTTTTTGCTGCTCACCAAAGGTATCGTCCTGGCCGTCTCCGAGGAACACCTACCTCGATAATTACGTGACATTTTGTTTTGCGACCGCAAACATTTCTTCCGCGCCTCCAGAAAGACGAAGGGAGAAAAGAGGATAAGGGAACTTGAGCTGGAAGAACAGATAAGAGAGACCAACAAGAGTAAAGCCTAAGATCCAAAAAAAAAAATTATTATGTGTTTTTTATTATCAACGTTCGTATATTAAGTAGCGCTTTTTCTAAAGATTTTCTAAAGGGCCCACCCTCCTCCCTTGTAAAGCTACTGTAAGTTTCAGGAATCTGATTTGCCCCATATAGAAACAACGTTTTCTATGTCTTCAAAACTTATTGCCAATTTTTGTGCACAGAACCCCGCAAAGTAATTTTTAAAAATGAATAAACTTATGAATTCGGTAAACATTTGAAATTTCAAAAAAAAAACTAAGATCACTCCTACCACTTTTACCTGAATAAATTCCAAACGCCCTTTGTAAAATATTTCATGAATTTAAAAACTTTGAATAATTACACTTGTTATTTCTTAAAACCAACATTTTATATTCACAACTCTATATTATTGTTTAACAACCTCTGAAAACCACCTTCACCACTTTTTCCTGATCAAAACCCAAATGCTTATACGCGAAAGACTCAAAAAAATGTTAATTTGAAATGAATACACAAGTCACCTTCAGTCAACAACAAGTTATATTTTGGTCCCGATAATAATTTCCTACAACACCCTTAAACCATCCCTACTACTTTCACTCAAACAAACCCCAAGTTACTGCACACAAAACACTTAAAAAAAATTAAAATTCAAAATAATCACACACAAAACCGTCAGAAGACCATAATTTATATTTCTAGCCCCATTATAATATTTGATGATCCTCGAAATCACCTCTACCTCTTTTACCTGAACGAATCCCAATCGCCTCCCGGAAGAACACACACAATTAAAAAAAATTTTAATAATTACAAAATCACCTTTAAAAAAAACCCCAAACTATATTTACAACCCCATGATAATATTCGTCAACCTCCGAAAACTACTCAAAGTTGAATTTTTATATTGTGGGTACCCGGGTACCCTGGGTGTGTCCGCGACGTATGTATACTATAAACTCGATTATTAAAAAAAAAATTCAACAATAATTCTCATTAATATTTGCCTAAAATAATCTAGATATTGATGATTCGAAGGCCCTGTGTGCAATTTTAATTTTTACTTAACTTATAGACAAAAATGAACCGTGGTGAGTACTCGTTTACCTGGGTCTGCACAGAAGGTTTCGAAATAAAATCAAACTACTTGTGTAGCGATTGAAAATTTTTTTAAATCAAGTTCATAAATGTTTTATTTTTTTTTGAACTTTGCATTTTAAAATATTGTATACGTTCAGGTTTAATGTAAAATAATGAGAAGATAACTAAAACTTTTTAATAACGCTCGAAAATATTAAGAAACATTTTTCAGAGGCATATTTTTCACACAACTTAACTTTTATTGTACTGCACCTGACGTTGATGTCTTTATTATAATTTTTAAACATTATTATCTACTTTGTAAGATTTTAATTGTCGCAGTTGTAAATTGTACATTTGACAGAAGCTTACTTTTCTATTAGCACTAATTCGATCACAAAAACCTGGTTCGAATGTGTATTTTTTATCAGGGCAATAGGCTGCAAAAAAAATTTAATTTAGATGAAAGAAATTTATTATTAGTTTATTATTAATTTTTAGTCTTTAAGGAAATCTGTAAGGAAAACCTTACTCAACAGTAAAGAAAATTCCAGGGCGCGGGGATGCTCAAATCTTACTGTTGCTTATAAGGGTGGTAAGAATTGAAAGATCTCAAATAAGAAGATTAATTTGAAAAAAAAAAAAAATTTCAACAAAATACAGGCAGTTTTAACTGATAAGTTCAATTTTTAAACGAAAATATGATTTTTCTCGAGCAAAAAGGTTAATTTCCTACAGAAAAGACAAAATTTTAACAAAATTCATTCATTTTGTGACCCAATAGTTAAATTTGCAACAATAAATATTAAATTTTTATCAATAACAACAAATTTTTAACAAAGCACATTAAGTATAGATCAAGTATTTAAATTTTTTAATTCAAAAAAGAACTCATCTAAAGTGGAAGAGTCACATTTTTATTTGAAAGGAGTAATTATTATTTTTTTTAATAAATTTGTAAGATTTTAACTAAACATGAACCTTCGACTAAAAAATAATACATTTTTTTAGGAATTTTAAATTTTTACCGAAAAGATTAATTTTTTACCAAAAAGACGAATTTACAACATAATACATTAATTTGTAATCCAGTATTTGAATTCTCATCAAGAAAACAGACATTCTTCACCAAAAATGAAATAGTTACATTCTCAGTTTAAAAAAGTAATTTTTACAAAAACCACGACTTTTGAACAAAATGGGTGAACTTTTGACCAGCGATGAATCTTTACCAACAAAGATAAAAACAAAGAAGATTAATTTTCTACCAAAAAAACGAATTACCAGCAAAATGCATGCATTTTCTAGCAAATAGTTAAATTTTTATCTCTAAAGGATACATTTTCAACAAAGGATGGAATGCTTAAATTTTTAGTCGTCAAAAAGTTAATTTCCAACCAAAGAAATAATTTTGCAATTAAAATAATAAATTTTCACAAAAAAATGATTTTCAAATAAATAGTTTAATTTTAAACTAAAAAAGTACCTTTTTAACGAAAAAAAAAGATGAATTTCCTGCAAAAAGTTTAAGTGTTTCAACAAATAAAATAGTTTTCAGCGAAAAAGTTACTTTTCATGTGAATAATTTAATTTTAAACGCCAAAACACGAATTTTTTGCCATACAGGATAACGCTTTAAAAAATTGTTAAATTTACAACAAAAGAATTAAGTATCTAATTAAGTAATAACATTTTTAAATAAAAATGATGAATTTCAAACCAGAAATGTAATAAAAGAGTTCTCAATGTAAAAGGATAAAGTCTCAAGCAAAAATAGTAAAATGCGTTTACAAAATCATAGAAAGATTTTGGTAAAGTAAAGAAGGGTCAGAGCAAATCTTACGAAATCTTACCTGAGAGGGTCTTTTCAAAATTCAAAAAATTTAAAATTGTAAAAAAAACTGAAATTTAGAAATAATTATCTGTAAAATCTTCCCTTAAATTTGAGCCAAGAAAACTTGACAAATATTGATAATGATCTTGATTTTCGTTTTTTGTTATAACTTTCTGAAGTCATGAGACGTGTTTAATTGTACAAAATTCGTGAAATTTTCTAATTTTTTTGAAAAACTTCTCTCATGATATATTCTCTTCAAAATGTCAAAAACATCTTTGCTAGAAGCAACTTAACGTGAAATTGCATAAGCTTACAAACTGTTGAAAAAAAAAAAATTCTCTAGTTTTATTTCTGACTTAGTTATCCTTCTGCAAAGTCATCAGTGACTTTCATTGCTTGCGCAAGACGTGTAAATAATTCGCGGGAGTAGTATCATAATGAAAAATTCATATATAAATTTAAATTCCATTTCATCGCTTTAACACTTCAAATAAATTTGAACTAATTATTTTTAAAAAAGTTAATATAAATTGTGTTTATAACTTAATTTAAGCTGCATTATCACTAAAAAAAGCTTTGTCTCGTATCGATAAACCTGAATGCATCTATAGTACATAATAATGTCATGAACAGAAAAAACGTAACGAAAATCATGTCAGTAAAAGTTCTTGTATCCACTAAATACTGTAAAGTAAAAGTGACTTAAAGAGGTTTTTAGTTTTTTGTTTCTGCATAAACAATTTCTCTAGCGTACTATCAGGCAATTATTTCTTGACGCGATAAGTCAGCCATGATAAAATGAACATGAATAAAACATACATCATTACTCTGTGTCATTAGTCTAGAGAAGAACAACATAAACTCAAACATTAAATAAACAATTGTTTGTAAAATAATTTTTTTCAACTGTATCTCTTTGCGCAGTCATTGCAGTAATTCGTCATGTTTAGGAGTAAAACATCTTGTTGAAACCAATATTAATAAATAATATTTAAACCTGGAAAGCATTTAAACATTAGAAGGATGCAAGTTTAATCGTTTATACTTCGAAAGCATCATATTATAATTATATAATTTAAAAAGCGTTTCAATTGAAGCATCTTAATTAAGGAGGAAATATTGTTGCAGATTTAGTTTAACTTGACTCTTGTGGTACTCTATTTTTATGTATGTACTATTAAACTGACATTATGCATGTCATTCGAAATTAGACAGCTCTTCATATACTCGAAAAAGTAGATCATAATTGTATTTTTTATCGTATTTTATTTTCGCCAGTGAAACATGTTTTCAAGCAATACTGAACTCCCTGAGAATCAAGGTTATAAACAGCTTAGTGTACAAAAAAATGCAGCCATGAAAGTTTGTAAGTAACACACTTATTTAATTTTAATGAGAGCCGCTTTTATGTTAGACTGTTTTCTAATTAACGTGGACAACTTTTCTACTGAGTTGTAGATTTTATTGCAGCAAATAAACAAAACTTATATAAAATAAATAAACGAGGGTAAAAATTTTACAAATTTCATTAATTACACAAATATAATACATAATTATAATTAATTATGGTAATGATTGCTCTTAAGTTTAGTTCCTTTTTTAGGAAGAAATAATTTCAGAGACTCACAATTCTTTTGAACTAAAGGAGTTGAATTTCCTAAATATTGATGACTAAAATATTCTCTAAGTTGTGTCACCAAAAATTTCGGGCGCAGTTCAGAAAAATACTTACATTTGATTGATTTAAAACTAGGCATACCTACGTATTTTGACTCACTGGTTACTAAACTTCTAAGCTTACTTAACTGCACAAAATTATTGACACTTGACATTTGTCTTTGCTATGAATAATTCAACTTAACAAATAAGAAATTCTATAACTTTTTTTAAACTTATTGTTTGCCGACTAAAATGTAATAAAACAAACGACATTTAAGCAATGAACATTAAGCCTTCCCCAAGCTTAAATATTTAACCTTGAATCCTCAAATTTCAATGTTTAAGCTCAAATCCTTCTTTAATTAAAATGACAATGTACAAGCACAAAACCTTATTGATTAAACTTAAAGACTTCCCAAGTATAAGCAATTCGATTTAAACACTTTTTAAGTATGAACTATTAAAATAGAATGATTTTCAATTTTAAATAATTGAACTTGAAATATTCTTAACCTTAAATGTTTAAACGTAAATGCTTCTTAAGCACCAACGATTAGACTTGAATGCTTTCCAAGTGTAAAAGATTGAACTTGATAGCAAAATCACGAGAATCCCGTGTTTGTGGTCTAGATACCAATATATCTATAATAACTATAACAAGGGATATAAAAAATGTCTTTCATGCAAAACGTTTGTGAATAGGGACCAGGTGGTGATCAGCAAATCGATTCAACCATAGAATGTTATAACAAGGAGAACGATGAAGAATAGTCATGACACCCGGCAGGTAATTCTGTTCCGATTGTTCGCCTAAATGATCATTATCTGATAGTCATTGGATGAACGGGAAGGACGGACTGTGCCAAGTAGTCAGCACTGGTTTGAAGGTTAGAGTCAAGACGATTATTGGATAATGACCGATAATGGCCGATAGGAATGACCTAGAGAGATGAATATTTTTGGGATTTGCAGGTGAATGACAACAGAATAAAAAAGAAACATACGGAGCTATTAATAAATATTTTCGACCTTAAAAATCTAGGCTCAATTTGACACTTTTTTACAAATATTTGTATTATTAGATACCATGGATGCTCGGCTGTCACAAAACAAAAGGAATACACATACTTTTCAATACATTTTAGCATGCCGAATCCAAATCTGCGCAAAAAATTCGTGTAGCACGAAAAGTTTCTTAGAGAAATTTAATTGGAATTTCTATTCTGACCCTTCGTAGCATGAATTATTTCCACCGAAGTAAACACCATTCAACGTATTTAAGCGTTTTTGGGGTCACCTAATTCAAACTTATAGTCCAAATGTCAACATTCAAAATAGCGCATGCAATATGGTGGACAAAATTGTAAAACATAACCGATTTGAATAAAAATTACTTTGTTTTGTTTTGCTTTGTTTCTTGAGTACTTAAAATTTCCTGTAGTAATTTCATCGAGGACATGAAATGCAACCCGTACACCAGGTGTATAGAACACATGTTTTCCAAAGAAGTTTAGTTGTACAAGTATTTTAAGGTACCTATAACCGGTTACTCGAAGACACGATATCCAATCCTTTCTCCAGGTGTATATAATAAATCGTTTTAAGAAAATCTATTTATTCGAGTATTTTAACGTTGCTGCAATTATTTCCCGCAAAGGAAGGGTTCCTGCAGTAGGTTCTTACAAGAAACGATATCGTATTGATGCCGACTCCAGGTGTACAATATACTGACAAATGTAACCCTTAAGTATTTGTTAAACAAAACTTCTACGAAGAAGGTGTATTATACAAATCTCGAGCACGGGTCGAATATTCTGTCTTTAAGAAACCGACTACAGAAACTCTCAAATATTCATTCAACCAATCGTACCAAAAAAAGACACACTTTATACTGCAGGAATAACTAAAGGAATTGTAATGTACTTTTAAACCCAAACGTTTCCGCATTAGATGTAATTTATACACTTGGTGAACAGATTAGAGGTCATAACCTCAAGGAACTGACTACAGCTACTCTAGAGTACTCGTAAAACCAGACTTCCGCAGATAAGATGTAATTTATAACCCTAGTGGACGGATTTTAATGTCAAAGTTAAATGTAAAAAATTTATGCTGAAAACTTCCAATACATGTATAGGAAATTTACTTCCGAATCATAAGGTAACGCTACGATACATGATGTATTGGAATTTAATAATATGTCATAGAGTTCGCTCTATTGGAATGCTCGATGGTGACTCCACGAATTGCAATACTTACAATATGCGTATTTCAGTTTCGTAATTCCAACACGGTGATTGCAATAATTTTCCTTACGCTTATATTGTAGAAGTGTTGTTAAATCCCAAACATTTTTTGGTGATTTCCGGTTGAGTTTCGGGAACATTTTCCCCTAGGACGATTTGCACGAGGATCATGTTGATGCTCATACAGCCTTCCTTTATGGTGATTTCCCCGAACAGTTGTATACACAGCATCGAAAAGGTCTCCTTGTAAAAGGTGAAGACATCAAGGTCTTTTGCTTACATAAAAGATGTACTTGCTGGAGCAGGAAAATAGAGCTTAGGGTAAAGGATTAAATTAGGTCCTAACACTCATCAAATATGTTTTTTTAAAATCTGACCAATTTGTTTATCATTGAAAAGAAAGGGAAAAGGTAATAGTAATCGCAGTTTACGTAGATGATTTAATAATTTTTTTTAATAAAAACACAATCCAAAGAAATTAAAAAATGCAAACCTGTAGCTCATTTCAACATAAAGGAACATAGTGAATTTAAACATTACATAGGACTGAATATTTTGTCCACGACATGATTGCAGGGGAGACTGTAATCAATTAATTGACATATTACTGTGGGCAAAAACTAAAGTAAATTTTTATATTAAACTTCGCGAGCTGACCAATTTGGGCAAACTCTTTCATTTTTATGTTGGTCCTACTGTTACTAAAATCTGTGCCAAATTTCACGTCAATGTCATCATTGGTTACATAGCTACGCTTGTGTGCTCTAAACGACTAAAAGTTACTTTTTTGATTTTTACAGTGTCTGAATTTGTTGAGCCAAGAAGTGCCATTAAATTTTGTTTATGGAATGAAATTTTAGCTGCGGAAACGTTCAAAGTGTTGTAGAAGGCCTTTGGTCATTTGACAATGTCGCATAAAAATGTTTATAAGTAGTACAAAGACTTTAAAGAAGGCAAAGAAAGTGTTGATGACTTGGAACGCCCCGGGTGACAATTAGCATCACCACTTGACAGTTTTCTTTGATTATCGTGGTGTGGTGCATTATAAATTCTTTCCTCCCGGCCAAACTGTAAATAAGAAATATTATTTGAGCGTTATACGTAGTTTGCGTGAAGCTATTTGCCTCAAGAGGCCGGATTTGTGGAAAGACAACTCTTGGTTTTTGCACCACGATGATGCGCCGTCTCACATTGCACTCATTCTTCGTGACCATTTTGCCAAAAACTCAACGCATATCGTTCCACAACCACCACATTTGCCTGATTTAGCTCCATGTGCTTCTGGCTATTCCCTAAACTCAAAAGACCACAGCGAGGACACCGTTTTGACACGATTGAAGAGATACAAGCCGAATCGAAGAAGGCTTTAAAGGCAATTTCGAAAATCAAATTTAACAAGTGTTTGGACGATTGGAAAACACGTTGGCATAAGTGCATTATATCGGAAGGGGATTATTGTAAAGGAGATGAAATTGATTTGGATAGATAAACAAAGATTTTTTATTTTATAACAAAATTCACTTTATTTTTTGCCCACAGTACGAAATAGAATATATTTTTAATAGCTACAATATGAAAGACTATACAACACTAAAAAACTTTCGTTAACATCATTCAAACGCTCTTCAAGGTTACTTTATCCAAGATTAAAGAGAAAAGAGCAGTGATGGCTAAGATTTTCTATGAAAAAGCAGTAGGCACACTAATTTTTTCCTGACATGGAATGCATCTAGATATTACTAATGCCGTTAGAGCAGTAAGTCGGTTCAAGAACAATTCAGGGAAAGCTCATTGGATTAAAAGTAAGAAAAAAATTATATTCGAAGCGCAACTTCAATCTCAAATTGAAGTTTCCTAAAGATGGTGCCTTTAATTTGCAAGCTTATTATGACGCTGACTCGCCAAGTGATGTCGACAATAAAAATTCAGTTACAAGCTATGTTCTGAAGATACATGGTACAGCCACAACCTGGAGTAGCAAAAAACAGCCAACTGTGGCATTGTCTACAACCAAATCGGAGTACATTGTCCTATCGGCTGCTTCAAACAAAAAAACTATGTGCCTAAAAATCTGTCTTTGAAAACTCGATCTAGACTCATACTAAAAAGCTACAGTTATACATTGTGATAATATTCGTTTTGCTTAAAGCCGCTAGACCACTGTATTGTATAAACTCAGTTTTTCTCTTCTATATCTTTCACATCATTAATTGGGAATAAGCAACACAAGTAACCTATTGTGATAATGTGAGACTTATAGATCGTTCCCTTGCGAATCAAGTAAAATCAGTAGTATTCAAGAAAAGTAATCGCAAGTAATCACGATCAGTCAATGATCAGTCTGTGAGGCATGTGAAGCGTTCAGAAGCAGAATGAAAGAAGACATACTGATAGCGTAATGTTAATGAAATAGGATGTTTAACTCATGAAGAATATTTATCTTTATATTATCTGAGATCTTATCAATCATACCATATGTGACGTTTCGCAAGGAAAGAGCCCACATTGTGGGTATGAAATTACATATAGGGGCACATTCCTTACAAAATTTTACGTTGATATTCTAAACTAATCTAATAGCTTTTCTAACTGGTTTCTCCCAGTACTTTTTATTTTTTTTAACAGTGTATAATTATCAAATCAGAATATAAGCCCGAACCATTTGGGTGATTACAAACATTTCTTTACATTTTGAAAAAAATTTTCTCCGTGGTTTGAACAATAAGTAATGAAAATGTGGATACAAGATTACTGCTGCTTCTGAAATGATATTTGTGGCTGATAGTACTAAACAGCTGAGTATGTCAAGAAATGGAAATCATGAAAATATAAGAAATGTAGATATTAACATTTTGGGTGTGGAAAATGTCTAGGATTTGACAATAACATTATTTTGCATTTAATTTTCGAAACGGTCCACTAGCTCGCCTTGACGAATATATAGTGGCCCCGGTCTTTCAAAAAACAGATCATTTATAGGATCATTAGCTATTATTTGTTCGGTAACATTAGCAATGTCACCGTGGATGTGTATTTTACCTCTCACATGGAATAACATCGTATCGACGGTAGGAATTAGGAGTGGGTACAACTTTTTATATTTAATTACTCCAATGATCCAATTATCCAGTATTCCTACTTCATGAAATCTTCCTATTAAAGGCATAATATGATATGGATCCGCTTCGTAAAAACGAACATTAAATTGAACTGGTGCTGGATTCACTGTAGCAGGATTACGGGCCCAAGCTAATTCTATGAGAAGAAAGTATAAGTAGCAAATAAGTTATTGTATTAGCTTTTACAAATATTTCAGAACACATAATTATTATTCTACATAAAAATGTACTTGACACTTTTTTGAAAGACAGAAAAATAATAAATGCTATTGGTTAAGTCGAAATTTTCAAACCACAAGTTCTGTGGAATCGTTTACGCACCAGTTGTCAAGTTTGGATCACGAAATCATGTTCAAGGTTTTACGTTGAAGGTATACGTTATGATTATAACATTTATAACAGTTTAAATATTTTTATCATTGTATGCATTCTCCAAACTTTTGAATTACAGCATTAATATTGTTCTCGATTTTTTCAGTGAATAAAACCACAGCAAAGTCTTATACACGTTTTTATTTTAATCTGTATGTCATATTTCATATTCAAATAACTAATTTCCTGCGTTTTTGTCTTGTTAAGGCCATGTAACGAGTTGACTACGTGACCAAGTCAGTCCCGATATCGATATTTTTTCTCCCATAATTAAAAATAAAAGTTGTAAAAAAGCGAAAAAAATCTAGGAAAGTGTTGAGAAACTTAAAAGGACAGTGTGTAGCAAAGCATAGACTTGAGAAAGCGAAAAAGTTTATTATAAAAATAATAAATTCTGTCCGACACATTTGTATTAATGTCAGTAACATGTGTTGTTGGTAACTTTTTACTTATCTTTTTATTCGACGACAGATAGCCCTAAGGTGAAGGAGAATATTACCGAAAATATAACCGGCGGTTAATTTGATTAAAAAGAAACATAACCTTAAATGTACAGCTGATTTGTATATCAGAGACGTATGTACAAACTCATAAATTAGTTATTTTGAATTTCAAGTGCGAACATTAGTTTTTGCATTATTTGTGTATAATTTTCGTGACTAATGTTTGTTG
>JAUELO010000097.1:6740874-6751368 GCA_032357855.1 Amphibolips quercusostensackenii
CAAATTTTGAACAGAATATCTCATTTCGTGGGGATAGAAGTCGGGAAAGGAAAGTACTGGTATAGCTGTCAGATCTGGTCCGATTTATTTTCTTACAAAAAATTTTTATCAGAATTTTAACTGAAAAAAGGAGAAACATGAACATTACTGCCTCCTCTTTTATTTTCCAAATTTTCAGAGGGATATCTTATTTCATTTAGACGTAAGTTGCGAACAATAATTTAAGGACTATCTTAGTCACGTGACCCACTCGTCACATGGCCTTAAGGGTAAATTATAGTCAGCATGTGTGAATAATTATTAATTAATTAATTAATTTTGATTATAATTAAAACCTCGTCTCAGATTACGTTGCATTTTTTAACATTTAACATGATTTAAAGGCATCAAAGGACTTTGACTTCTCACGCACTCTGTTTTACCGACTTTAATATACGTGTATATAAGAATATAAGAATATATAAGAATATGAGAATATATAAGAATATAAGAATTAATAATTCCTGTATATGATGGTATATTATACATCGAGTTTACAGAATATACATAAATAAGACGTCAAGGTTCGCTGGCGACAGTGTTTAAAGACCTTGGGATTATGCAATATTAGTTATAGATATTATATTTACCAATATGAATAGGAAAAAACGATAAGATGAAATATAGAATTCCAATCGCAATCCTCATTTTTCTCAAGTAATGCAAAGCTTTTAATAAAGAATCGTTACGTTACTAATTGATTTTTTTTCAAAATGTTTTAGTACATATTAAAGTAGACGCTATCTTATCTGTGTCATAAACATTATGACCAAAAGGAATCCTCGTATGAATCAAACTCTGCCGAATTATGCTTAAAAATTGAAAATTTGCATTGAGCTGATAAAGGCTGCGAATAAAATAATTAAGAAAATCATTCAGAACCGGTTTAAGTGAAAGCCAGTACCATCAGCAATTGTTATACCAAAAATAAGAATCACTCTCACTCTCAGAACAATGTCTCGGTGATCGGACAATACAAAACATCACACCAGAGTGTGCTGCACAAGACTATTTTCGCAATATTCGACGTGGTACGAAAGTCGACGTTTTCCACGTTCATATCCGGAAAACCTCTTTACTACTATAAGTTGGATTATCAATAAAGTGATTACTAGGTGATTCTACCCAGGCGAAAAAGCTATACATTTTTCATACACAGTAGACAAAAAATATTAATTTTTTGTTTGTTTCATCAATTTTCCTGTATGAAATGAATTAAAAATAGCAGTGCGTTGTCCACTATGCATACACAAACTATACATAACTTCTTCACCTAGGTAGCGAACCAGCTTGATAAGTCAAAAATTATCTTCTCTTCTATAAATCTTACATTAGAAATTTTTACTAAATTAGTAATATTTTTCATAATGATAATTGAATATGAGCTATGTATTCACATCACATAACAATTTTAGAATAACTCAGTGAAAATAAAAATCTAAGGATTTTGTCAAAATATATTTATATTTTTATACTGCCTACTGTCATCCATGTGCTATAGATTTGTGTAGCCTACATTAAAATGGTCTACGTTTCAAAAGTGAAAAGTTCTATTATTCAAAAAAACTTTGCATACTAGGCTATAGTTATATAAAATTCTACAGTAGTCTTTATCTTATCTGTACTTCTAAATTAATTCTTTTTCATTTCGATTTTTTTTTTCAGACTGAAATTTTCCAGAATACTTCAGTTTAATGACATGGTGTGATATACTAGGACTTGAGTTTTAAATTGTAACAAAACTTAAGGGAATTGAAACATGAATTTGTTTTAGTATATTAGTATTTCTGTATATCAGTATATCAATCGCTTTATTGTCTGTTTTTCTAATTTATTTGTTTTTCATTTCAATGTTTTTTCCACACTGATATCTGCAAGAATATTTTCGTTTTATGACATAAATTCATTTGCTCTAGGTTTTTGTAACCTACATTTCAAATGATCTAATTTGTAATAATGGTCAAATTTTATGATTTAAAACCACTTTTTATACAAAGGCTGAAGTTTTCAAACTTTAAGAAAAGCTGATGGAATGCAAATGCTGAATGTGTAGTTTCAGTATATATTACAGTAGCTGTTATCTCATCTGTCCTCAATCATTTATATTTCGTCACGTTCTTTCTTATCCATTGAAGGTCGCGAAAATACTTAGCAGTTTTTGGCATTGTATGATGCAGGTTTAGATTATGTATTTTAAAGTTGCTTAAGGATATCATAAGTTTATGCCCGTGATGAAATATGTTTATCTTTTCTACAATGTATCTTCATTCAGAAGTTGCAAAAATAATTTTCACTGTTGTTATCGTATTTGCATTATTTTACAGTATTTGGGTCATTCACTGTGGTTATGTGACTTTTGATAGAAACAAATTTTTTTGCAAAAGTACCGTCAAGTGAAGTAATTGCGAACATGTAAGGTAAATTCGGAAATTCCAAAACTGATAGTTTAAATAATTTAAGGTGGTTCTAGCCAGAATCTGAAATGACTTCAATCTTTAACTGGTTCTAGATAAAGGTTAGTACGACCGTAACTAATTTAAAATATCAATTTAGGAATGTCCGAACTTACCCCACATGATCAAAATCAACCCGTTTGACGGGACTTTGAAATACTTTTATCGGAACTATTCATTGGTGCTTGAGTTGACAGTTTTAAAAGTGTTTCAAATTAACAATATTTTTGTCATTATTTTGTTAATCATTTTTTTTTTAATTTATTACACACGCTATACTTGGGAAACAAGCACCCCCAGTCAAATTTATACATTATTGTCAAAGCTTATATATTATTTTTATGGCATTTTGAACATTTTCTTAAAAAATTGACAAAATCTAAACAGATGGATCATTTGCCATGAAATCCTCTGACCGTTTGAAGAAAAAATGACTAGTTTTATTTTGAACCAATTTATTATGTGTCAAAGTCATCAGCTTTTAGTACCGCTCGCGCAAGAAGTGTAGATAACTTCTGACAGTAGTGTTTTTGTGTTATTTTTTTGCTTTGATTTAATTAATCGTATAGTCTATATTTAGATTGAACAATGACGACGAAAACATCGTTGTCTCACTCCCTTGCTGATGATGTTCGTTTCTTCTTTCTGCTCGTCAATTTTTATCACCATCACTTTATTTCTGAATTATTTCAGGTCCATAAATATTGCGTAGTATGACACAGTTTGTGTAGTCCGAATTTTAAGGTGAAGTCTGGAATCGAAAAGTGTTTAAATGAAATTTAACTTTATTGTTTGAGCGAACTTAGCAGCTATTTAACATGATATTTTAAAGGTAATAAAAATAAACTTCATTGTTTATTAAAACCACTATTCTTTAGTCTATAAACTGACGAAATTCCTACTTATCGCTAGCTTTTGATTAAAATTAATTCTTTATATTCAAAAAGTCTTTTATATTATTTTTCGTTAAAAATTTATCTTTTTCGTAAAGTAATTTTTTTTTTTTGGGTTGCAAATTTAATTTTCTTGTTGAAAATTCATCCTTTGATATTTAAAATTCCACAGTTTTACTCAAATTTCATGTTTTTTAGTCCAAAGTTAACAATTTTCCTCTTTTGTAGAAAATTAGTCTTTTTGGCATTTAAATTCAACAATTTGGTTAAAGTAATTTTTTCTGTTTGACTGTCAAATTTTTGTAACGAATTAATTTATTAATAAAAATTCAACTATTCAGTTGAAATTTAAACTACCTTATTAATTTTTTTATCTTTTTTAAAAATTATTCTATTTGTTTAAAAAGGTGACTTAACTCAAAATTTACTTATTTCACCTCTGGTTGAAAATTTATCTTTTTCTTTCGAAAATTTGTATTTGGAATCTTGTTGGTTAAATACAACTATTTTTCTTTTAAAACTGAGAAACTATCAAAGGTTAAAATATGAACTATCACAATTATGGTTCATAATTAATGTTTATTATAGAAAATTCGACTATTTTCATTGAAAACCATTATTTTAATTAAAATCTTATCTATTTAATTTTTTACAGAAAATAGATTTTTTTGTTGTTGTAAATTTAACTATTAAGTTAAAAAATCACCTATTTCTTAGAAAAATTAACTATCTGGTTGCAAATTTATATATTTTCTTAAACATTTGTCTTTTTTGGTCAAAACTTAATCTTGTTGATTTAGAAATATTAATTTTGTTTGAAAATTAAACTAATTATTGAAAGTCGAACTCTTTTATTGTACATTAATTTTTTTTATTAAAAATTCATCTTTTTCATTTTTAAATGTAAGTATTTAGTTGCAAAGTTTATTTTCCATATTGGAAATTCATGTATTTTGTTGAGAAGTCGTTTTTTTAACATAATCTAATTTCTCAATTGAAAATTGATATATTTAGTTAAAAATTCAACCTTTTTTGATGAAAAATTAATAATCTTTGTTTAAAATTCATAATTTCTATTTAAAGTTTAAATGTTGGGTGGAGCATAAAGCTATTTTAGTAGATAATTTAAGTATTTGATCAAAATAACCATTTTCGTTCAAAATTTAACTGTTTTGTAGGATATTTGTTTTTTGGTTTTTAATTAAAAATTAAAAAGCTATTCAAGGTAAAATTATTAACTATTACATGTATAGTTGAAAACCCATGTCCTTCGTAAAAAATTTAAACATTTTGTTGAAAAATAATTTTTTAATTTAAAAAATCAACTATTTCATTTTTCGTTTGAAATTTATTTATTAAATAATTAAAAATTCATGTATTCTGTTAAAAATTCGTTTTTTTTTCTTTGGTAAAAAATTAATCTAATTAGTAGAAAAATTATATTTTTGTTGAAAATTAATTTTTTTTTCAGTTCAAAATTCAACTATTTTGTTGAAACTGATATGTTACCCTTTTTTCTTATTCTAGATTCATCGCTTAGTTGAAAATTGATCTTTTCAGCTGAAAATTGAAACATTTTGTGTAAAATTAATTTTTTTTTGCGAATCAGCGCTTTAAACTAAAAATTCAAGTATTCCATTTTTAGTTGAAAAATTAATCTTTGTAGATGAAAATTCAACTATTTGGTTAAAAATTTGACTTTTTAGCGAAAAATGAATCCTAGTGGATGGAAATAGAGATACTTGGTTCAGAGTTAAACTACTTTATTAAAAATTAATTTTTCTCGTTCTAGATTCACTATTTCAGTTAAAAATTTATTTATTTAATTTAAAACATAACTAATTTGGTTGAAAATAAGATTTTTAAGTTAACAATAATCTTTTTCAATGAAAAAAAAATTTTTATTTTTGGTTAAAAATTGATCTTTTTAGTTGAAAATTTCGGTTCAAAATTCATATTTTTTGTTCAAAATATAGCTATTTTAATACAACATTTAAGTATTTGGTGAAGAGAAACTTTCTTTTTTAAAAATTTAACAATTTCGTAAAAATTTTTTTTTTTTTTGTTGACATAAAAATTTAACAACTTGTGTAATTTTGTTCCTTCTTGACTAAAAAATCTTCCTTGTTTTAAAATTAATTTTTTTTTGTTGAGGGTTCAACTATTTCGTTCAAATTTGAACTACTTTGTTACAAATTAATATTTTTTATTGAGAATTAGACATAATAGTTGAAAATTCATCTCTTTCGTGAAAAATTTTATTTTATTGCTAAAAATTCTTTTTTTTCTCCGTAAAAACTAAACTTTTTGCTAAAAATTTCGTTATTTTATTTTTCAGTTTATACTTTTTATATCAGGGTTTCTATTTGTTTGAAAATACATCTCTTCAGTAAAAATTGTCTTTCTTTTTGATTAAAGAATCTTTCTTGTTAAAAAATTTAACTCCTTTAATGAAAAATTGTGTTTTTTTATATGAAGTGTATTTTTCTTAATGTGTTCCCATATTTTTTTAAAACTCCTTATTTTTCTTGTTTCTGGATAGTTTTTGGATACTGTTATTGATACAACTGAAAAAATGATGTTGCCTTTTTATATATGAGGGGAGGTTTTACGAACGAAAGGGGTAGTCGAAAATTGTCTACATTTCTTACACTGACTTAGTTCAAATCTTTGAATTGAAAGTAAGTTGTGGAAAAAATTTCTGACATCAATTCCCAATTAAACAAAATGATTATTGATTAGCGAAGTCAGAAAAAAAATTTTTTTTACATAAAAATTCAACAACTTGTGTAATTTTTTTCCTTCTTGAATAAAAATGCAAATCTTCCAATGAAGACTCATCTTTTTGTTACGATAATAAGCTTTTTGCTTAAAATTATTGTTTCTTTTGATTGAAGGTTTAGCTATTTGGTTAAACTAATTTCTTACAAATTCATTTTTTTGATTGGGGATTCAACATTCAAGTTGAAGATTCATCTTTTTGGTGGACAATTTGACTATATTGATGAAAATTCTTCCTTTTTTGTTGAAAATCAAATCTTGTGACCAAAAATTTAATTAAATGCAATTTATTAATTGATCTATTTTAAATGAAAATTAAACATTCGTTCAAATATTCATCTCTTCTGGTTGAAATTTTCTTTTATCTTGACTGATGAATCTTCCTTGTTTGAAAATGTAACTCTTTTGATGAAAATTTGTCTTTATAAGTATAAAGTGTATTTAAAAAAAATGTATTTTTCTATTATTGGAAGAAATCTCATTTTCCTTATTTCTAAATAATTTGTGAAGCCTCTTATCGACACAACTGACGAAATATGTAGTCGAAAATTTTCTACATTTTAGACAATTACTGAATTCAATTTTTAGATTGAAAGCAAGTTGGGCAAAAAGTTTGTGATATGAATTCCCAATTGAATCATATCATTACTAATTAGCAATTTGAATATTCAGAAATTTTCTCTGGACCATTAGAGAAGGAATTCGAGGTCGGTCAACACTCCGCGTTTTCTTCCAATTTCAATATCTCAACCCGACCCGACAAATTTCTTGATTTGGTGATGTGGTGATGTGGTGATGTGGTGATGTGGTGATGTGGTGATGTGGGAATATATTAAATCTGTCGGAAAGAGAAGAACGACATAATACTACTGCTTCGGTATTATATGGCATGAGTAGCAACTCTTGGCAGAAAGCATTTGACTCGAAGGAACACCCATATCGCAGGTAATATATGATGAAATTGACTTAGGTGACTATCAAAGAGATTATCTTAGTAATTAAGTTGGTTGGATATTCTAATGGACTCATCGCTCCACGCACACACACACCCACACACACACACACACACACACACACACACTCACACACACACACGCAGACACACATTCTATAATTAATTATTTAAATTCTGTAATTCCCTTTAAATAAATTCTGAGATAAGGGGCCGTCAATAAACAACGTTACTAATTTTTGGGCTATTTTTGACCCTCCGTCATCGCCCGAAAAGTAACGTAGACCATCATTTTCGCAAAAGAGAGCACATGGGCTGGTTTTTCTCCGAAATATAGGAATACATTTTTTCGAATAATATTTTTGTAAATATGCCCTATTGAATTTCGTTTGAAACACTTTAGATGCCTTAGATTTCAAATGAAAGTATATTAATTTTTTTTCTGAATTGTTGAACTAATTAAAAAATTTTCTAAATGAATTTTTGAGAAAATATTTAAAAAAATAACTAAACAAATGAACTTTCAACTGGAATGATGAATCTCAAACCAAAATAACTAACTATTATTACAGAAGCGCAACTTTAAAACAAGTAGTTAAATTGCAAACCCAAAAATAATAATTTTAAATGAGAAAGATTAATATCCCAGCAAAAAACAAAGTTTTTAACAAAACAGTTATATTTTCAACCAAGTAAATTAGATTTTAACCAAAAGGATAAATTTTCAACAGAAGAGATTAGCTTCCCAAGAAGCGGACAAATTTTATTCAATTTTCTATCAATAATAAAATATTTAAATTTTTACTTAAAACTAATTTGTAACCAAGAAAATTAATTTTCACCAGAATAGTTACATTTTTAACCAAACAGATAAATTTTGAATAAAATAATGAATCTTGAAAAAAAAAATCATTAGCATAGTAGTTAAACCCTCAACCAAGCAGTTGAATTTGCTACCAAAACCATTAATTTCTAACCAAAAAGATTATGCTTACACCAGAAAAAGATTTTTTCAAAGAATACATGAACTTTAAACCAAAAATTGAATGTTTCAATTTTCAGTTAAAAAACTAATTGAAAATATTAAAAATGAATTTTTCAAAAAATATTTACATGTTCAACCAAATAGATGTACTTTCATCTAAAATGATGAATCTTAAACCGAAATAATAAACTATTAACACAGAAGTTCAACTATGAACCAAGTAGATGAATTTTTAGCCCAAACATAATAATATCAAAACAAAAGACTTATTTTTCAACAAAGAATAAATTTTCAAGAAAATGCGTACATTTTAAACCAAATTGCTGAATTTTAAAGCCAAAGAGATGAATTCTGTAAAAAAACCAGTAGAATTTCAACAAAAAAATAAGGTCGTTGAATTTTTAGTTGAAAAATAATTTTCATCCAAAAAAAAAAGAAATTTGTAACAAAATAGTTTAATTTTTTATCAAAATTAAAAAAAAAAATGATTTTCAATCAAGAAGGTTAATGTTCCACCATTAATGTTAATTTTCAACAAAATTGTTACATTTTTAACTAAAGAAATTAAGATTCAATCAAAAAGATGAAATTTCAACAAAGAAGAACAATATTGTTAAAAAAATAACAAGCGATGATTTTTTAATAAAATTTATGAATTTTCAATCAAATTGTTGAAGTTTTAATCAAAAATTGGAAATTAAAATTTTTAGTTAAAAAAGATAATTTTATATTCGAAAAAAATGAATTTTGGACAAAGTCATCACATTTTCAATTAAATAGATGTACTTTTATCTAAAATGACGAATCTCGAACTAAAATAATAAACTATTAATACAGAAGTTCAACTTTAAACCAAGCAGATGAATTTCAAACCCAAAAATAATAATGTCTAAACAAAAGATTAGTATTCCAACAAAGAAATGATTTTTAAAAGAAGACATCAATTTTTAACCAAATTGCTGAATTTTGAAGGCAAAACTAATTTTTAACTAAAAAAAGAGTTTTTCAATAAAATAGTTAAATTTTCAACCAGAATTACACAAAAATGATTTTTTAATCCAAAAGATTAATGTTCCACTAAAATTATAAATTTTCAACAAAATTCTTACATTTTTAACTGAAGAAATTAAATACTAATCAAAACGTTAAATTTTTAACAAAGAAGAATAATTTCCCAAGAAATAGACTAATTTTATTCAATTTTCAGCCGAAAAAAAATTTAATCTTCGATTGAGAAAAACTAATTTGTAACCAAGAAAATCAATTTTCACCAGTATAGTTACATTTTTAACCAAACAGATAAATTTTGAATTAAAATAATAAATCTCAAACCAAAAAATAAATCATTAGCATGGTAGTTCAACCCTCAACCAAGCATTTGGATTTTCTACCAAAAAAATTAATTTCTATCCCAAAAGGTGATTCTTACACCAAAAAACGTTTTTTCAATAAAATACATTAATTTTTAATTAAATTGCTGAATTTTTAACCAAAAATTAAATATTTAAATTTTTATTTTAAAAAACTAATTACAAATTTTAAAAAATAGATTTTTGACAAAATAATTACATTGTTAACCAAATAGATGTACTTTTATCTGAAATGATGAATCTCGAACCAAAATAATAAACTATTAACACAGAAGCTTATCTTTAAACCAAGTAGATGAATTTTACACTCAAAAATAATAATGCCAAAACAAAAGATTAATATTCTAGCAAAGAATAAATTTTCAAAAAAATGTATAAATTTTTAACCGAATTTCTGTATTTCGGAGCCAAAAAGAGAAATTACGTACAAAACAGGAGAATTTCAAAATAATAAGATCGTTGAATTTTTAGTTGCAAACTGATTTTCCAGCAACAAAAAGAAATTTTTGATAAATTGTTAAATTTTTAACCAAAATTACAAAAAAAAAATGAATTTTTAATCAAGAAAATTATTGTTTCACCAAAAATATGAATTTTTAACAAAATGGTTACACTTTCAACCGAAGAAATTAAGTTTTAATCAAAAGGATAAGTTTTTAATGAAGGAGATTAGTTTCCTAAAAAACAGACCACTTTTATTCAATTGTCAACCAGAAATTAAATATTTAAATTTTTCATTTAAAAAGACTTATTTGTAACAAAAAAAAAAAGAATTTCTAACAGTATACTTACATTAATAATCAAATAGATGAACTTTATACTAAAATAATGAATCTCGAACTAAAAAATAAATCATTACCATAGTAGATTAACCCTCAACCAAGCAGCTGAATGTTCGACAAAAAAAATAAATTTCTGATCAAGAAGATAAACGTTACTCAAAAAAACGAATTTTCATATACATTAATTTTTAGTGAAATTGTTAAATATTTCAGCCAAAAAGGTTATACTTTACAAAAAA
>JAUELO010000097.1:6783864-6797457 GCA_032357855.1 Amphibolips quercusostensackenii
CCGCAGAGTCTGAGGCCAAGTCTCAAAACACCGATAATTCGACGGTGTGGTCCTGAACTTTCCCACGAAGGAGACCGCGATGACGACGAAGACGACGACAAGCTACAACCGGTAAAAGATTCCTTCCATTCCACTACGGTAACCGTAACTCAGATGGGGCGGGGGCCTTCTCTTCAATCGCAAAAACGATAAATTAGTTGATTTACGCGTTGACTTTTTATCGGAAATAATACGAGCTGCGAGACTGAGACGATAGAAGAAGGTTCACGTGCACCTTTAGATGCTTTTCTCGCGGTTCCAACTCTTTTCTTCTTCTTCTTGCATTCTCTTCTTGCATCCTCTTTTTGCATCTTCTTCTCGCAACCTCCTTCTGCATCTACTTCTTGCATCCTATTCTTGTATCCTCTTCTCACATGCTCTTCTTACATGCTCTTCTTACATTCTTTTTTGCATCCTCATTTTGCATCTTCGGTTTACTTTCTTTTTTTGCATACACTTTTTGCATCTTCTTCTTGAATCCTCTTCTTGCATATTCTTCTTGCATTCTCTTTTAGCGTCTATCTTCTTCTTGCAACCTCTTTCTGCATCTACTTGCTGCATCCTATTCTTGTGTCCTTTTCTTGCATTCTCTTCTCATATTCTTGATTTGGATTTTCTTTTTCTGTTATCTTCTTGCATCTTCTTCTTGGATCCACGCTTTGTATTTTCGTGTCGCATCTTCTCTTTTCATCCTCTTTTTGCACCTTCTTCCTGCATCTTGTTCTTGTATGGTCTCCTTGCATCTTCTTCTTGCATTCTCTTCTTGCATCCTCTTAGCGCATCTGTTTCCTGAATCTTGTTCTTGTATGCTGATCTTGAATCTTCTTCTTGCATCATTATTTTGCATTCTGATCTTGTATTCTAATCTTGTATTCTAATCTTGCATTCTATTGTTGCATCTTCTTCTTGCTTCTTTGTTTCGCATCATTTTCTTGCATCCTCTTCTAGGATTCTTTTTTTGAATCCTCGATTTTCAGGCTCGGTTTGCATTTTCTACTTGCATCAAATTTAATTAAATTCAATTGATTAATTTGTATAACATACTTTTAAATTACACAACTTGTGTCCATCTCTCTTACAATAGTTACAGTACTTAACCTAATCTATTCTACATAAAAGATTGATTTTAGCGTTTGCACTTTGTTAAAACACTTTTAATACTTTTAAATACGTCGCTATTAAGAATTGCTCATGTTTCAAGGAGGCTTGAGACAAAATCTGCCAATATTCTTAAATTGCACCTATCCAAAGGCGTCCAAATGTATGTCTTCTTATACCAGAGTATACCTGACAAACTGCTAAATATGAGAAAGATCTTTTTGTGCTTTTAACCCTCCTGAGTTGAAAGGTATAGATGGACCTGCAGGCTAAACCTATTTCGTAACCTTCCGCATCCTTTTCTTATATCCTCCTCTTGCAACCTCGTTTAGCATCCCTTTTTGCACCCTTTATTTTTATCTTACGGCATCAGCGTGTTGCTTTCTCTTTTCGCATCCATTTCTTGCATCTTTTTCTTGGATCTTTTTCTTGCATCCACTTTTTACATGCTTCCCTGGCATCCTAGTTTTTAATCCTCTTATTACATCTTCATTTTGTTTTGTCTTTTTGAATCCTCTTCTCGCGTTCTCTTTTTGCATGTTCTACTTGCATCTTGTTTTCACATCTTCTTCTTGAATCCTTAAGTTGCATTCCCTTTTCGCACCCTCCACATGCAGCCTCGTTTTGCATTCTCGCCTTGCATCTTGTTCTTGCATCCTCTTCTTGCATCTTTTTCTTGCATCTTGTTGTTGCATCTTGTTCTTGCACCTCTTACTTGCATCTTGTTATTTCACCTTCTTCTTGCATCCTCTTTTCGCATCCTCTTTTTGAATCATCTATTAGCAGCCTCGTTTTGCATCCGCTCTCTGCATCTTGTACTAGCATCTTATTCTTCCATCTGCTTCTTGCATCTCCTTCTTGCATCCTCTTGTTACATACTGTTCCTGCATCCTTGTTTTGAATTCTGTTTTGGCATCCTATCCCTAAATTTCGTTCTTGCATCTTGTTCTTGCATCTTCGTCTTGTGTCCTCTTCTTGCATCTTCTTCTTGTATCCTCTTTTTGCATCCTCCTCATAAATCCTCTTCTTGATGAATCTTTTCTCGTTCTCTTTTTGCATCCTCATTTTCCATCTTCGTGTTGCATCTTCTTTTTGTATCCTCGTCTTGTATGTTCACCTTGCATTCTCTTTTTGCATCCTCTTCGTGCATCGTCGTTTTACATCTCCTTGCACCTTCTTCCATCCTTATTTTGCATCCTCTTTTTGCACCTGCTCCTAGCATCCTTGTCTTTTGCCCTTTTTTTTCATCCTTTCCTTGCATCTTTTTTCTGCGTTCTCTTTTGTATCCACCTTTTGCATCCTCTAATTGTTCCTTCGTTCTACATCCGCTTCTTACATCTTCTTCTTGCATCTTGTTTTTGCATCTTCGTCTTACATTCCTTTGTTACAGTCTCTTTTTGCATCCTCGATTTACACCCTCGAATTGCATCCTATTGTTGCATTCGGTTTTTGCAACTTTTTCTTGCATCCTGTTCTTGCATCCTCTTCTACATTCTCTTTTTGCATCTTTTTCTTGCATCTTCTTCTTGCTTTTCGTTCTTGCATGCTCTAGTTGTATCCTCTTGTTGCATATTCTAATTCTCCTACTTCTTCTTCTTCTTCTTCTTCTGTTTAACTTTTTCTTCCAAGCTATTGTTCTTTAATCCTTGAATTATCAACATTCTCATTTGTTTATTATATGCCTCACAGTTTTTCTCATATTCTCCTATTTTTCCTTTTTTCTCCTTTTTTATAATTTCAGATTATTTGCAAGTTTTGTATTCAAGTAAAATTTTGCTTATTAAAAAAATATTTAGAAATCGCAGTGAAATTATGGCTACACGTATATGGCTTGAAAATTAATTTTTTTTTAGAAATTCATATTTCTGACTTCAAAATTTTATAATCTGGTATAAAATTTAACCTTTTGGATGAAAAGTAAACTTTTTGGTTAACAAGTAACATTTTTGTTTAATAATTACGTTTTCAAATTGAAAATTCAAATCTATTATTTCGTTAAAGAGTCAAACGTTTGGTTTAAAATTCAACTATTTGGTTAAAAACTAACTTTTTTTAATAGTAGTTTAATAGTTCGTTTTCTGGTTGAAAATTAAACAGCTTTGAAACAAACTGGTCTTTTTGTCTTAAAATGTTATTGTTTTGATTGTAAATTCAACTATTTGGTTAAATTTAATCATTTTTTGTAAAAAATAAAAGCATTTGGTTAAAAATGAACTGTTTGTTCAAAAGTTAAACCAATTTTTTACAAATTAATTTTTTTTTATGGAGATTCATCATTTCAGTTGAAAATTCATCTCTTTTGTTGAGAGTTCAACCACTTGCTTGAAAGTTGAAATACTTTGTTAAAATTTAATTTTCTTTTGGTTTAAGATTTATCTCTTTGTTTAAAAATTGACCGATTTTGTTCAAAATTCGTTTTTGTTTGTCAAAAATTATTTATATTAAAAAATATATGTTATTTGTTAATAAAGGACTGATTTACTAAATAGCGAATCAAATTTTAGAAAAAGACCTTATTAATATTAGATGATGGGTTTATTTTTGTAATAAAATTTAATATACATAAGTTGAAGAATAGTTTCACATTTTAAATTTTCCGTGGCACTGGTGCATTTTTTTGATTTTACAGGTAGCTCCTGTTGATTTCGCAGCCTCTACAAGTTAGTCGACATTGTTTTCACAAAATTTTTTTTCTTATGCTACAATCAGTCGTAGTACCTCTCCAGAAAAAGACTCTACTGATTCTACACCCCAGCGGCTACGCCCGTCTTTCAAAATATCTGTACTAGTATTCACCTACAATATTGTTGTAGTACACAAGGAAAATCGTAGTAAAACCCGTGTATAGCGCAGTTTGAAAAAACCCAAAACCTTGCATCAGATCAAGAAATTGCATTAATAAAAAAATGTAAGAATTTATCGAATTTTGTAGCTCAAATTCAACTTATGATATAACCTAGGAAAAATGCAGAAAATTTTTTATATTTAAAGAAAACAATCTTTGTAATCCTACTTTTAATTTAGGCCAACTAAACCTTTAACTCTTGAGGGGTTCTTGAGTTATGGCTAGAAATGTCCCAGCGTTGCGTCGAGTTTGACTTGGTTCTCCGTCGGCCGGCCTCGCTTGGCATCTAGTCGAAAGAAACTTAACGCAACACTTGAACATTTTTAGTTGTAACTTGGAAAATCGTGGAGACTTTTTAAGTTTTTTTTATCTTAGATTGAAAATAGGATTTCAAAGATTGCTTCCTCTTAATTTCAAGTTTTTGCTGCAAATTTCGTAGGCTATATCATAAGTTGAATCCGAAAACGAAATTCGATAAATTCTTGCATTTTTTGATTAATAGAAATTCTTCATCTGGTACAAATTCTTGGTTTTTCTTAAAAATACAAATTTCATTTTTTCAGCTGCTGGTTCCAGCGGTTTTACCAACTGGATGCAATTCTGCAAAATAGACTTGTTCGGTGTCCGGTAATGTTATAAAAATTCGACTGCGAAAATGTTCAAGAGTTAATCCACGTTGAAATGGAAAAGGTCTGAAACCGAAAGCTACAAACTTCCGGCCATTCCATAGATGTATAAAAGCTTTTTCTGGAAGATCACCAAATATATCACTGTTTGGAACAGGTTCGTAATTTTCCATTCTATCGCGTGAAGAAAAACGTTCATAATCTGGCGTTACCATAAAAAATTGGTAGTTTGGAAAACGATAACGATCACGTTTACGTTTGTATTTCATCCAGTCGGGTACAGGTACATTTTCTTCAATGAACTTGGCCATGCCTATATATTTATTTTGCTCATCCTTCAAGTGGACGAGAACGGCATCCTTAGGAATAATTGGAAATTCAATGTTTGGAGGAGAACCATCTGCACCTATTTCAGAAAAAATTACATTTATCAATTTTTTTTACACCAATAACTCAAAAATTAATTTACTTAGAAACTTAATCCTATCCCATCTAATCCGATCTGATCTTATCTGATTTTATGTGATCCGATTCAATCTGATCCGATTTCATATATTTCTATCCTACTTGTTTCTATTCTATCCTGTCCTGTCCTGCCCTATCTTATCCTGTCCTATCCTACCCTACCCTATCCTATCATATCCTATCCTATCCTATCCTATCCTATCCTATACTATACTATACTATCGTATCGTATACTATACTATCGTATCGTATCCTATACTATCGTTTCGTATCCTATCCTATTCTATACTATCCTATCGTATCCTATCCTATCATATTCTTTCCTATCTTATCATATCCTATCCTATCCTATAGTATCCTATCCTATCTTATCCTATCCTATCATACCATATCATATCCTATATTATCCTATCCTATCTAATCCTATCATATCCTTCACTCTCATATCCTATCCTATTTTATCCTATCATATCCTATCCTATCCTCTCCTATCCTATCATATCCTATCCTATCTTATCCTATCCTATACTATCCTATACTATTGTATCGTATCCTATACTATCGTATCCTATCCTATTCTATACTATCCTATCGTATCCTTGCCTATCCTATTCTTTCCTATCCTGTCCTATCCTACCCTATATTATCCTATCCTATCCTATCTAATCCTATCATATCCTTTACTCTCCTATCCTATCCTATTTTATTCTATCCTATCCTATCTTATCATATCCTATACTATCGTATCGTATCCTATACTATCGTATCTTATCCTATTCTATACTATTCTATCGTATCTTATCCTATCGTATCGTATCGTATCGTATCCTATCCTATCTTATCCTATCCTATCCTATCTAATACTATCATATCCTTTACTCCCTTATCCTATCCTATCCTATCCTATTTTATCCTATCCTATCCTATCTTATCCTATCCTATCCTATCCTATCCTATACATCATGGGTCTAATGAGAGTGAAAGGTTTCAAAACAGTTCTGGTTGTTGAACAGTTTTCAATAAAACTAAGCAAGCAAAATATGTGCGAGGAATTAAGGGCTTAAAATGTTTTAAATTTCGGACTGCATACCTATTATAGGTGAATTCTCGCCCCACTGACAAGAAGAAGACAAAAAAAATTTTTCCATTGAATCGATAATAGTCTTTAAACAATATTTGAAAAGAGCCAAAATAAGGAAATTTTTCACGAAAAGCTAAAACTAATGTAAGAATTATATAAGATATTATCTTTAACCCAAAAGATAAATTTACAACTAAAGTGATGAATCTTCAACCGAAAAATGAATTTTCAAACAAATCATTAAATTTTTAACGAAAAAAGATGAATTTTGCACAACAAATAAAATAGGTAAACCGTCAGTTGAAAATTAATTTTCAATTATAAAAAATTACTTTGTAACCAAAATTGTACATAAATTTTCAACGAAATAGTTAGATTTTCTACTTAAAAAGCTTAATTTTCAACAAACTGGATACATTTTAAGTTTAATTAACTAATAAAGTGGATATTCAACCAAAGAAATGAATTTTAAATTGAAAAGATGAGTTTTTACTACAATACAATATTTCTCATCTAAATAGTTGTGCTTTTAACTGAAAAAGATAAATTCTCAGTCATAAATAGGACTCTTACATTTTCTGTTTTATAATTTCATTTTTAATGAAAATAAAAACAAATTTATAACAAGCAAAAAAAATACTTTGAAAAAATATATAATTTTTCATCCAAATAATAGATACGGTAGAATTGCTAATAAAAATAGTGAAGATTCCTGAATTCCTGAAATTTCTGGAATTCCTTAGATTCGTGAAATTCCTTAATATAGTGGAATTCTTCAAATTTTTTGAATTCTTTAAATTTAAGGAATTATTTTGAGTTTATAAAATTCTTTTGATTAGAAATATTCTTTGAATTCGAGAAACCTTTGAATTCAGGGAATTATTAAAATTCTAAGAATTTAAGAAATTATTTTTAACCCAGGAATTCTTTGAATTTGAGAAATAATCTAAATTCTAGAAATACTTGAAATTAAAGAGATTTCTTAATTTCGAAAAATTCTTTGAATTTAAAGCATTCTTTGAATTCTAAATACGTTTGAATGCAAGGAATTGTTTAAATTCAAAGAGATGTTTAATTTCAAAAAATAATTTTTTTTTAAGAATATTTTGAATTCAGGGAATATCTTTGATTTCGAAAAATTCTTCAATTGCATGGAACTTTTTAAATTTGAGGAATTCTTCAAATTTAAGGAATTATTTGAAATCGGGGAATTATTTAAATTCAAGTGATTCTTTAAAGTCAAGTAATACATTAAATTCAAGGAATTCTTTGAATTAGAGGAGTTGTTTGAATGAGAGGAATTCTTTAAATTAGAGAAACTCTTTAAATTACAAAAATTTGAATAATTTTAAGAATTTTTTAAATTATAGGATTTTTTTAAATGAGAGTAATTTCCTAATCAGAGGAATTCTTTTGATTAAGGTAATTCTTTGAATTAAGGGAATTCTTTAAGATCAAAGAATTCTTTAAATTAAAGAAATATTTTGAATTCCAGAAATTCTTTAAATTGAAGGAATTTTTTCAATCTAAAGAACTCTTTAAAATCAAGGAATTCTTGAAATTAAAAATTCAAGGTATTCTTTGAATTTGAGAAATTCGTTGCATTAGAAGAATTCTTTAAATTAGAGGAATTTTTTCAATTAGAGGAATTCTTCGAATTTTTGGTATTCGTGAAATTCTAGGAATTCGAAGGATTTGAAGTATTCGAGAAATTCTACGAATTCGGAGAATTGGAAGCATTCGAGAAATTCTAGGAATTCAAAGAATTTGAGGAATTTTTTTTAATACAGGAAATATTTCATGCAAAGGGATTTTCCTTAATAGAAGAATTCTTTAAATTCAAGGCGGTCTTTGAATTTATGGAATTTTTTTAATTCAAGAAATCATTTAAATTTAAAGAATTCTTTGAATTTAAAGAATCCTTTGAATTAAAGGAATTCTTTTAATTCAAAGAATTCATCAAATTCACGGAATTAGACGAATTCTTCAAATTAGAGGAAATTTTTTTCAATAGAGAAAATTTTCAAATTAGGGAATTTTTAATAATACAGAAATTCTTTAAAAAGGGAAGTCTTTAAATTCAAGGAATTCCTAAAATTGAAGGAACGCTTTGATTTCGAGGAATTCTACGAATTTAAAGAATTCTTCGAATTTAAGGAAATCAATGAATTTTTGAAATCGAGGAATTCTTTAAATTCAAGGATTTTTTTTATTTAAGAATTTTTTCAATTTGAGGAATTGTTTAAATTTAAGGAATTCTTTGAATTCAAGGTATTCTTCAAAGTACACGAATACATCTAACTCAAGGAATTCTTTAAATTTCAGAAATTCTTCAAAATCAAGAAATTCATTGAATTAGAGAAATTTTTCACATTTGACGAATTCTTTGCATCACTTAAATTCTTTAAATAAGCGAAATTCCTCAAATTAGAGGAATTCTTTAAATCAGAGAAATTCTTCGAATTATGAGCATTAGAAAAATTCAAGGAATTGTGAGAAATCGATGATTTTTTTGATAGAGAAATTCTTAGAATTAGGGTAATTCTTTAAATTCATGTAATTCGTCAAATGTTGGAAATTCGTCAAGTGTTAGGAATTTTTTGAATTCAAGTAATACTTTGGATTAAAGGAATTCTTTGAATGCAAGGGATTCATCGAATTTAAGGAATTTATTGAATTCATGAAAATTCTTTGAATTCAAGGATTTCTTCGAATTTAAGGAATTTTTTGAATTCAAGGAATTCTTTGAATTCACAGAATGCTTTTAATTTAAGGAATTATTAAAAATCAAGAAAATCATTGCATTAGAGGAATTCTTTATATCAGACAAAATCTTAGCATCAGAGAAATTCTTCAAATTACAGATATTTTTTAATTAGAGGAAATATTCAAATCAGAGAAATTCTTTAAATTAGGAGAATTCAAGAAATTCAAGGAATTTGGAGAATCCGGGGAATTATTTTTGATAGAGGAATTCTTCAAATTCAATTCAATTTAATTCGAGGAATTCTTTGAATTCAAGGAATTTTTTAAATGAGGGAAAATTAATTGAATTCAAAAAATTCTTCGAATTTGAGGAATTCTTTGCATTTGAGGATTTTTGTAAACTCAAAGGATTCTTAAAATGCCAAGAATTCTTAAAATTCAAGGAATTCTTTAAATGAGGGAAACTCTTTGAATTAGAGTAATTTTTTAAATTCAAGGATTTCTTTAAATTCAAGAAATTATTTGAATGAGAGGAATTCTTTGCATTTGATGAATTCTGTGAACTCAAGGGATTCTTGAAATACCAAAAATTCTTTAAATTCAAGGAATTCTTTCAATGAAGGAAATTCTTTGAATTAGAGGAATTCTTCAAATTTAAGATATTCCTTGAATTCAAGAAATTCCTTGAAGTGGAGGAATTCTTTGCATTCGAGGAATTCTGTGAAGTCAAGGGATTCTTAAAATACTAGGAATTCTTCAAATTCAAGGATTTCTTCAAATGAGGGAAATTCTTTGAATTAGAGGAATTCTTTGAATTTCAGAAATTCTTTGAATTAAAGGAATTTTTTGCATTAGAGAAATTCTCTAAATTAAAGGAATTTTTTTAATCAAAAGAATTCGAGGAATTTGATAAATTCTTTGAATTAGAGGAATTCTTCGTATTTGGGGAAGCACTTTGAATTCAAGGAATTATTTGAATTCGTGGTATTCTTTGATTTAGAGAATTTTTAGAATTCAGAAGAATTTGATGTATTTGGAATAGTTCAAGTAATTTACGGTATTCAAAGGAACTTGAATGAATTAAAAGCCTGTTCTTACCGAAAATATTTTTCCTGCGCTCACCGAATTTCGGTAAAAATAAGAAGCCTTTTGGAAAATTCTTTTTTTATTGCGATTTTATTCTTATTTTTTTTTTAATGGAATATTGTCATTCAAGAGTAGAATTGGATTGAAGGACGTTGAAGAGGAATTCAAATTTTTATGTTTGCGAAGCTTATGCTTAAAACGCTGTTTTACACTTTTCAAAACTCAAGAAATTACAGAATTTCAAGTGTTGAAACTTGACTTTTTTTATAAGTTCATATCTCCTAAAACGCTGATTGAATCTAAATGATTTTGCTGGTGTAGGGTATCATTCATAACTCTTTTAGATGCAATTTCAAAACAAAACAAAATTCCAAAAAATACTCGAGATTGTACTATTGAAAAAAGTTGAAATAAATTTAAGAATTTTCTGTGTTGCGTTAAAGCTAAATAAATAAAAAAAACTTAATTGTTACGAAATAAATAATTGTATTCTAATTTCCTAAAATGTGTTGTTTTTAGGGAAAACATGATTACTTTAAAAGAGGTGGATTTTCGAAAAAGAACTATACAACTGTTCTTTGGTAATTTTAATCTAACAGGGATTGATACATTTTATTTTTATTTTTTTATGTCTTAGTGAAAGGAAAAATTGCGTCTTAGATAAAGTAAAAAGATTTCTTATCTAACAAGTAATTTCACTTCCTTTTTTATCGGAATTTATGACATTGAATGTTCTATAAATACTCGTATTACACAAATATTTCAAAGCAGAAAAACAATACTAATTTGTAAATCTCGACACTCGTATAGACCACCGATAGAATAAGGTATCTAAAAAATATGTCTATTTGAAAAAAATCATAGATTTTTTTGATAAATAATTTTAAATGTACGTGATTTATACTCACAAATAATTATTAGGGACAAGAGAGGAATTGCGAACTTCATTTTCTGCTGTATTTTCCTTACAAAAATCAAGAATCACTCCGTAGACAGAGCGAAATAATTTTTTTTCCAAAAAATTATTTTCTATTTTTCAGAAAGATTTATATACCTGCTTAAGCTAACTTCCAGAAAAACAAATTTTTCGAGTAAATAATGATAAGGTTCTTTGATTTCAGATGAAATTACAAAGCTGCATATCGCTTATGAATAGAAATTAGATGTGTTGGCAATAAAAAACTTATTTTTTTCCTGTCAGAATTCATGACATTGAAGCTCGTATAAATATTAGACACATTATACTAATAATAAATGTAAAAACAACGGTAGATTATAAATTTCGACGTATACTCTAGATAAGATAAAGGAAACTATGCTACAATAGGTCTTTGATTATGAAATTCTTCAATCTTAAAGTTAAATAATTTTTCTCGTTATATTTTTATATTCAAACTGAATTCAATTTAAAGTTAGTTTAATTTATTTTATATTATTTTAATTTAAAGTTAATTTTTGTTGGTTAAAGAGTTTATACTTAAAAATAAAATAACTAGATCCGAGGAATTGCGATTCTTTGTTTTTGAGTAAAATTAATGTATAGGTACCATATTGAATTCAACAAAAAACTCTTAAGATTTCAAGTCAAAATATATTAAATTTTTAAAAAAAAAGGTTGAATTTTTGAACAAAATAATTGAATATACAACAAAAAAGTTTAGCTTTTATCCACATAGTTACATTTTTATTCTACATAGATAAATTTTCAGAAAAAATAGTGGAATTTTCAAATGAGCAAATTAATTATCAACCAACCAGTAACATTTGACAACAAAATTAATTACAAACAAAATAGTAGAATTCTAGAATATAAAAGATTAGGCTTTAACAACAAACAGTCATATTTTCATCCAAACATTTAAATTTTTAATTTAAACGGACGATTTTTTTCCAAAAAGACAAATCTTCATCAGAAATAAATTTAAGCAAAACAGTTGAATTTTGAAAAAAAATATAAAAATTTTAACACAAGAGATAAATTTTTAAATAAAAAAGGTGAATTTTTTGAAAGGAGTTGAATTTTCAACATAAAAATATGTATTTCCAACAGAAAAGTAAATTTTTAACGAAAAAGTGGAATTTTAAAGCAAAAAGAGGAATTTTCTACAAAAAAGTTTTGTTTTTAACCAAAAAAGATTTTCCAGTCAAGAGTGAATTTAAATCGCAATTAAATTGTTAAATTCTTAAATGAAAAAGGCGAGTTTTGTAGAAAACAATTAAACTTTCAACCAAAAAGTTAGTTTAACCAAATAGTTAAATTTTTTCACGAAAATGATAAAAAAAAATTAACAAAAAGGCAAATTTTGAACAAAACAGTTTAATTGTTTAGCTAAATAGTTATACTTTAAAGTAAAAACCATAAATTTAAAAAAAATGGAATAGTTGTTAAATTTTCGACGTAAAACAATTAAATTTTTACCAATACTGGAATTAAAAAATTTTTAGTGAAAAAATTAATTTTCAACCTAAAATAGAATATTTTCATTTTCAATTGAAAAAATTAATTTTTAACCGAAATATAACAAATTAAAAAAAAAGTCTAATCTTTAACCTATAAAACGAACAAAAAGACGAATTTTTAGTAAAAGAGCTTAGTTTTTAACCATAAAAGATTTTTTAGTCAGGAAAGAAAATTGCATCCAATTTGCGGAATTTTTAAATCAAAAAGGTGAATTCCGTAGAAGCAGTTAAATTGCAAACCAAAAAGATAGTTTAAATAAATAGGTAAATTTTTTACGGAAATAATAAGAAAAATTTAACAAAAAGATGAAATTTCAACAAAATAGTTTAATTTTCGAGCTGAATAGTTGGATTTGAAAATAAAAATCCTTAATTTACAAAAAAATGAAATATATGAATCTACGATTGAATGAATTGATTTTCAATAATAAAAATTCTTTTTCAACAAAATACATAAGTTCTCAACCAAGCTGTTGAATTGTTAACTAAAAACGATTAATTTTTAACAAATACTGGAATTATTAAATTTTCAGTAAAAATTTTATTTTTAAACTAAGAAGAAGAAATCTGCAGCAAAATAGTTATATCTTCAACCAAAAAAATCAATATCAAAAAGTGAATTACCTTTAAACTAAGTAGTTGAATTTTCAACTAAAGACAATCAATTTAACAAAAAATAGAATATTTATATTTACAGTTTAAAAAATAATTTTTAACCAAAAAAAAACAAATTTAAAAAAAAAAGTTCAATCTTCAACCGATAAAACGAAAAAAAGAAGAATTTTTAAGAAAAGATTTTTGTTTTTAACCAGGAAAGATTTTTTACTTAAGAAAGCAAAAAATTGCAACTAAATTGTTGCATATTTGGAACATTATTTTGAAATGAACGTTGTAAAATAAAAAATCATTAAAATTTTTTTGAGAAATCTAAAGAAAGTTTTTATATTTTCTTAAGACTTCTCAAAATTCTTATAAAGCTTTCAAATGTTATTATAAAAAATACTAAAATAGTCTAAATTGGTAACTAAATTCATGCAATTCGTCCATTCTTTTTTGACAAAAACAATTTCAGCAAAAGCGCGTTTATATCCATCACGTCCAATGTGTGAAATTTCGGGTCCCTATCATGTCACATGCGGCAAGTCTCTCTGCGGCAAGTCACACCTGCAGCATGTCACACCTGCGGC
>JAUELO010000098.1:28609-39914 GCA_032357855.1 Amphibolips quercusostensackenii
GTTGAAAAAGAGTGAAAGAGAGAGAGAGAGAGAGAGAGCGCAGATAGTATGTTATAGAAGAAGAGAAAGAAGAAAGGGAAGAAAGATAAGACAGGAGGATAAAAAGAATAAAGAGAGCAAGAGACACACAAGTAAGTATTTACCGGCGTGCGGTTTATTGTCAGCAAACAAAATTTGAAGCAATTACATGTGGAATGCCCGGCTGCAGCAGACGCGGCCGCTCGCGCTGCCCTAAAAACAAAAACAAAATGCGACCCTTCTGTATAATCGCTGGCTGTTTCTGCAATTTTTCATTTAACTTCGCCAACTTTTTCACTAACACTGACACGATAAATTATCTGCGTAATTGCTGAGCATATCTCTTAGAAATTTTGACTTTTTGAAAAAAAGATGCAATTTTATTTCATAATTATGTGAGTTGAACTTTTTTTTCATTGAGTCAAAATCAATTTTATCAAGCGAGAAAATCAAATTTTGGAAGACTTAATTCCCTGATGAATTTTTGCACTTTACATTTCTAACTGAAGAAATAAATTTTCAAGTAAAAGTATGAATCTAAAATTAAAAATTAAACGGATTTTTAACAAAATTAATTAATTTTCAACCAAAAAAGGTCCATTTTTAACCAAAAATAAAAATTTTCAATTGCAAAAATTAATTTTTCACACAAAAAAAAGAATTTTCAACAAAACAAATCAATTTTTTACCAAAGAGATAAATTTTTAACTAAAATGATAAATCTTTGACCAAGACATCGATTTTTAACATGGTACTTCAATTCTTTACCAAAGTTGTTGAATGTTTAATAAAAAAAATTTTCAACAAAATAGTTGCATGATTAAATTTTAAAAAATTAAATTTTTTATCGTAAAAGATAAATTATTATCCAAAAATAAAATATGTAATTTTTTAGTTGAAAAAAAATTATTTTTAATCCCAAGGAAACAAATTTAAAGCAAAATGTTAAACTTGTTAACCAAAAATATGATTAAATTTTCAACTAAAAAGATAAATCCCAAAACAAAAAAGATGAATTTTTAACAAAATGCATGAATTTTAGAATAAAAACAATCAATTTTTAAACAGAAACAAAACATTACTTTTCAATTTACAAATTAATTTTTTGTAACCAAAAACGAATTTTTAACTAAAATTATGAATCTTCGACAAAAACATTTTTTCCGCAAAGTGATTTAACTTTCAATAAAGTAGTTACATTTTGAAAGAAAAACGAATAATTTCTACTCAAAAAAACAGATGAATTCTCAAATAAAAAATAGGATACTTTACCAAAAAAAAAATTAATTTTTAAACCAAAGGGACGATTTTTTATCTATCAAGTATTTTTAAACCAAAAAGGAAGAAAATATCAACCCGAAAATATAAACTTTAAACGAAAGAGTTCATTTTTAAATAAATGGATAAATTGTCTAAAAAAATAGTTGAATTTTTAACCAAAAAGGTAAACTTTTAACTAAGAAAGACAAATATGCATAAAAAAGGGAATATTTAAATTTTTAGTTAAAAAAATCATTTAATTAAAAAAAAATTTGTAAGAAATTATTAAAATTTTCAACAAAAGAGATGAATTTTTAACTTGAAGATGAATCTTAATCCAAAATAGACGAATTCTTAGCAAAATACATGAATTAAATAAAAAAATAACTTATTTTTAAATAAAATGATGAATCATTTTTAATTAAAAGAAAAACAAATTTGTAGGAAAATGATAAAATTTTTAACCAAAGAGATGAATTTTGAACTAAAGATATAAACTTCAGAGCAAAAAAAACAAAGTAATTTAACTTTCAACCAAGTCGATGAGATTTCAACGAGAAAATAATAATTTTATGTAAATATTTTAATTTTCTACCCAAATAGTTGAATTTTCAACCAAGAATATAAATTTTCAACTAAGAAAGTTGAGTTAAAAATTCATTTTTGCGGTTAAAAATTTGACCATTTTATTGAAAATTAACTCTTTTTTTTTTTTTTTTTTTTACCTGTTTTGTAAACAATTTTTTTTTCGTTTAAAAATTCAACTGTTTTGTTGAAAAACCCGTGTATTTTGTTTTAAAGAAAATTTTTAATCAATTAAAATTAAAATCTTAGGTTAAATTCAGCTTCAGATTGTACTGCTTGGTTAAAGGTTGAACCAATATGATAAAAAATCATTTTTCATTTAAGATTCATACTTTTAGTTGAATTTGAGTAAATTTACAATAAAATATTCAAATTTTTAACCAAAAAGATGAATTTTCAACTAAACTTTTTCAGTTGAAAATTGAACTATTTTGTTTGAATGGTTTCATTTTTGGTGTAAAAGTAATCTTTTGGTTGAAAGTTCAACTATTTCGTTAAAAAATTCATCTATTTTGTTTGAATGATACTGTTTTTGATCTAAAATAAAAATAATGTTTGGTGGAATTCAACTGGTTTTAAAAAAACTAAAAAAAATCTTCGTAGACAATGCCACTACTTAGTTGAAAGTTGAACCAAATTGTTACAAGTTAATTTATTTAGTTATAAATTCAGAATTTTAGTTTTTCAAGTTGATTTCTTCAGCTGAAAAATTCTTTGTTTCTTGGCTGAAAATGTTGAAAAATAAAATTATTTTGAAAAATTCTTCAATCCCTGCTAATAGAGTATAATAGTGATTAGGATACACTCCAGGAACTTGGATTTTGGGAAATTTGATTTAAGCCTTCCGAGAATGAAGACCGCGCGGCAGTTTCAGATGAGAGAAGTCGCGGGGGGATGTGCCGTGCTCAGTGATGCGCGACAAATTAGAAGCGTTGTGATAATGCGCTGCACCCCAACGGCCCAACTGAATAACTGCGTCACGTTGTGTCACATTGCGCAGTTTACCCTTAGTGTTCACACGGCCCTGATGTTTACGTTCGGAGAGCCTGCATTTGAGTCGAAGTTCAAAAGCAAAATCGAGCTCGAAACGAAGGTCGAGTGTAATTCTTATCAGATTGATTGAATTTACCTTTTTTTAATTCAAAATTAAAATCTTCTATTGTTGAAATATCACGTAGTACATTTTACGTTGATAAATCATCCTTTTTGTTTAAAAATTCAACTAACTTTTTTAAAAATAATTTTTTATGTTAAAAAATAGTGATTATGATTAAAAATTAAAATATTTCGTTAGAAACTTGTATTTTTCGGATAAATGTAAACGTTTTTGACTTTAAAATAACATCTTGTTTCAGTAGAAATGTCAACTACTTTGTTGAAAATTTATTTATTTGAAGACTGATTATTTTATTTGAAAGCTAATCTCTAAAGTTGAAAATTTATTTTTTGGTTACAAATTTAAATACTTTATTAAAAAATCATTTTTTATGTTGAAGATTCCTATGGTTGTAGTTGAAAATTAATCTGTTCAGTTTACAATTGAACTTACTGGTTGAAAATGAATATTTTTGTAAAAAACTCAACTTCTTTTTAGAAAATTCGTCTTTCTCGCTTAAAAATTCAACTATTTGGCTTAATATTCATATTTTTGGTTGAATTAAGCTATTTTTTTATTTACAATTTAATTTTCCTGGTGGAAATATCAACTCGAAAATTTTAGTTAGATAAATAATCTTTTTTTCTACTACTTAGTTTAAAGTTAAACGACTTTGTTAAAGTTCATTTTTGTTGTTATTGAAAATTCCTCATTTTTTGAAAATTTTACTATGTGCTTGAAACTTTTACTACTTTGTTAAAAATTTATTTGTTTCGTTAAAGATGAATAATTTTAGCTAAAGTTGATTTTCTTAGTTGAAAATTCGTTTATTGCTTAAAAATTCAACTACTTTGTTCAAAAAGTCAGTTTTTATGTTGAAGATTCACGAGTTTGGTTGAAAATTCATCTTCTTAGTTTAAACTTAAACTACTTTGTTGAAAATTATTATTATAGTTAAAAACGAAACTGTTTTGTGAAAGGTAGTCTTTTTGTTTTAAAAATTTAATTATTTGGTTTAAAAATCTTCTTTCGTGAATTTTGGGGTAATAAATAATCTTATTTGGTTGATAATTCCTCTGCTCAGTTCGAAGCTGAACAACTTTGTTGAAGTTAATTTTTTTTGTTGGTGAAGATTCATTATTTTAGTTAAAAATTCCACTATGTGCTTGAAACTTTTACTGCTTCGTTAAAAAAATTTTCTTGTTGAAGATGAATAATTTTAGTTGAAAGTTAAGCTTTTGAGTTGAAAATTTGTTCATTGGTTGAAAAGTCAACTACTTTGTTTAAAAATCATTTTTTCATGTTGAAGATTCATGACTTCAGTTAAAAATTCATCACTTTAGTTAAAACTTAAACTAATTTGTTTACAATTTATACTTTGGTTGAAAATTCAACTGTTTTGTAGAAAATTCGTGTTTTTGGCTTGAAATTTCTACTATTTGTCTGGAAATTCGTCTTCTTTGTTAAAATTTAACTGTTTCTTATTTACAATTTAATTTCTTTGGTTAAAATATCAATCTTAGATCAATGAATGATCTTTTTTGGTTGATAATTTCACTATTTAAATAAAAGTTGAACTACTTTGTGAAAAATTCAATTTTTTTTGTTAAATGAAGATTCATTATTTTAGTTGAAAATTCCACTACATGCTTGAGAATCTAAATAATTTGTTAAAAATTTATTTAGTTGAAGATTGATAATTTTACTGAAAAGCTAATTTCTTAAACTGAAATTTTGTTTGCTGGTTAAAAATTCCAGTACCTTGTTAAAAAATTATTTTTTATGTTGACGATTCATGATTGAAGTTGAAAATTCATCTCTTTACTTAAATCTTAAAATAATTGGTTGAAACTTTATCCTTTGCTTGAAAATCCAACTGTTTTGTAGAAAATTTTTCTATTTGGCTTGAAAATTTAACTATATTGGCTCGAGATTGATCTTTTTTGGTTGAATTAGTTTTTTATTTAGAATTTAATTTTTCTGGTTAAAATATCAACAGGAAAATTTCGGGTGAATGAAGAAGCTTTTTTGGTTAATAATCCTACTACTTAGTTCAAAGTTAAGCTACTTTGTTAAAGTTCATTTTTGTTGTTGAATATTCATCATTTTTTGAAGATTGACCATTTTATTTGAAAGCTGATCTTTTCAGTTGAAAAATTGTTTGTTGGTTAAAGTTCAACTAATTTCTTGAAAAATCAGTTTTTATGTTGAAGATTTATAAATTCAGTTAAAAATGTATCCCTTTAGTGAAAACGTAAACTAATTCGTTAAAAATTCCAGTTTTTTGTTGTTTAGAGTTGATAATTTTTGTTTAAAGTTCCCCGTGGTGCTTGAAAAGCTGACTGTTTGAAAAAATATATATTTGTTTGAGGATTTATCAGTTTAGTTGAAGGTTGATCTCTTTAGTTGAAATTTTATCCTATTTGCTAAATCTTAACTTTTTGTTAAAAATTCAACTGTTTCGTACAAAAGTCGTCTTTTTGTCTTGAAAGTTTAACAATTTGGCTAAAAATCCGTCTTTTCAGTTATATTAAACTGCTTCTGCTTCAAAGTTGAACAGCTTTGTTAAAGTTCATTTTTTGTTGAAGATTTACTATTTTAGTTAAAAATTGTACTACTTTTTCCAAAATTTATTTAAATGTTTAGATTTATTATTTTATTTAAAACTTCATACATTTAGTTGAAAATTCGTTTGTTGGTTACACATATACAAATATACATTTATTGCACGCTTGTTTAAAACGTGCTGATGCAGTAAAATAATAATAATTAGACGGGGTAATTTAAATGAGAATGATAAAGATAGAGATATTAAAGCTGATAGAGCTAAAAGAGCTGATAGAGCTAAAAGAGCTGATAATGCTGATAGAGCTAATAGAACAAATAGAACTGATAGAGCTAATAGATCTTATAGAGCTAATAGAGCTAATAGAACTAATGGAACTGATACAGCTTATAGAACTAATACAGCTTATAAAGAGCTTATAAAGCCGATATAGATGATGGAGCTGATAGAACTGACAGAACTGATAGAGCTATTAGAGCTATTAGAGCTGATAGAGCTTATGAAACTGATAAAGCTAATAGAGCGTATAGAGCTGATAGAGATGATAGAGCTGATAGAACTGATAGAGCTAATAAAGTTATTAGAGCTGATAGAGCTAATTGAGCTAATAGACCTGAAAGAGCTTTTAGAGCCAATAGAGCTAATAAAGCTGATAGAGCAAGAAAATAATAAAAGCAGAGGGTGGGTGAAGGAAGAGGAAAAAGACTGAGTTGAAAGTTTGTTTGTTGGTTACAAATGTACAAATATACAATTATTGCACGCTTGAAGCGTGATGATGCAGTATGATAATAATAATAATAATAATAATAATAATTAGATGGGGTAATTGAAATGAGAACGATAAAGATAGAGATATTAAAGCTGATAGAGCTGAAAGAGCTAAAAGAGCTGATAAAGCTGATAGAGCTAATAGACCTGACAGAGCTAAAAAAACAAATAGAACTTATAGAGCTAATAGATCTTATAGAGCTAATAGAGATGATAGAGCTCATAGAACTAAAAGAACTAATAGAACTGATACAGCTAATAGAACTTACAGAACTGAAACAGCTAATAGAGCTTATAGAGCTAATAGAGATGATAGAGCTGATAGAGCTGATAGAACTGATAGAGCTAATAGATTTATTAGAGCTGATAGAACTAATAGAGCTAATAGAGCTAATAGAACTGATAGAGATGATAGAGCTAATAGAGTTATTAGAGATGATAGAGCTAATAGAGCTTATAGAGCTGATAGAGTGAGAAAATAATAAAAGCAGAGGGTGGGCGAAGGAAGAGGAAAAAGAACTAAGGCAGGTACAAATAACACCATTAAGAGCTGCAAGTGAGATGAAGTAGCTCGTAAATCTAAAGGCCTGGTCCAGGCCTCGGAGGCTGAATGGCCTGAATAGGTGTAAATGAAGTTGGCAATCGTGTGACTGGACTGGACTGGACCACCCCGCATTAGCTTATCCTCATACGTATAATATTTGTCCACTATCCAGAATATTAAATAATTTCCTTTCCTTTTTTACCATCGAACCGCCTGACTACCTGAAACCCTTATTTCTCATAAAATTGGTATATTGATTATTGGTTGTATGGCTTTTGCCTTAAGGCTTCAATTATCGACGGAGAGATTCTGTCACAAACTTTTTTTTTACCAAAATGCGTCAGTATTATCACGCCCATTCTGTTTTAGCCCTTGTGAATAGCTGAAGTTTAAACAAAAAAGTCCGAGCTTTAACTTCGAATTTAGAAGATTGATTTTTTATCAAAAAACACAAATTTTTAACAAAACAGTATAATTTTCAACCAAAGAAATGAATTTTCCACTAAAATTTTGTATCTCAAGAAAATACTTGAATTTATAACAAAGTGTTTTTACTGTGAAAAAAGCAGATAAATTTTCAACAACAATTATTTACTTTCTACCAAAAGGGGCAAATTTTTAGAACTGATTTAATAGAATCCAATAACAAATCCAACTATTATTGGTTGAAAAATAATTTTTTTGGTTGAAACGTCTACACCATCATATTCTGTTCGAAATTGATTAATTCTGTTAAAAATTTGATTATTTAGTTAAAATGCAACTATTTTTTTAAAATTTATCTTTTCTTGTCAAAAGTTTACCTCTTTGATTGAAAGTTAAACTGCTTTGCTAAAAATTCATCTTTTTGGTACTTAATATATTTTTGGTTGAAAATTATTGTTTTTTTGCTGAAAATTGGTCTGTATTCAATATTTGGTTAAAAATTTGTCTTGTTTGGTTAAATTCAACTGTGTTTAAGTTGGAATATTTTCTGGTTAAAATATCAACTATTAAATTTATTTTTAAGAATCCATCGTTTTTGAGTCAAAAATAGGCTGCTTGGTTAAGATTGAACAATTTTTATAAAAGACTTATTTTTTGTTTGAAGTTTTATCATTTTGTTTAAAAATTAATCTATTTGGTTCGAAATGTACCTATTTTGTTGGAATATTCATGTCTTTGTTAAAAAAGCGTCTTTTAAATGAAAAAATGAACTTCTTGGATAAAAAATGATCTTGTTGGTAGAAAATTAAACTATTTGATTAAAAATTTAACTGTCTGGTTAAAATATAATTTGTTATCGTTAAGTATTCAACCTTTTCGTTAAGAAACACCTTTCTTAATTAAATTTAATTGCTTTTTATTTAAAATCAAAATCTTTTTTGTTTAACTATTAAATCGTACATGTTTTATTGAGGATTCATTTTTTTCGGGTAAAAAATCCACTACTTGATTTAAATTTGGACTTTGTAAGAAATTCATATTTTTTTCAAGATTCATTATTTTAGTTTAAAAATTCACTATTTGGTCGTATATTGGTTTATTTGTTGAAAAATCATATTTTAGAGTTAAAAATTTAACTGTTTTGCAGAAAATTTATTTTCTTGTTTGAAAATTCAAAAATTGGTAGAAAATGAAACTATTTGGTTTAAAATTAACTTTTTCTTGAATGTTCATATTTTTATTTTGTAGATAAAATAGCTTCGTAGAAAATAAAAGTTTTTAGTTAAAAATTGAACTATTATTTCGAAAATTCAATTATTCTGCTGAAAATTCGTATTCTTGGTTTGATTTAATCTTGTTTGCTAAAAATCATAATTTTTGTTAAGGATTCAACTAGTAGAAAATGCTTTTCATTTTTGATCGAAAATTAATTTGCTAAACTAAAAATTTCACTATTTAGTTTTTGGTAGAAAATTTCTCTTGGTTAGTTTTAAATTAAATGATTTTGTTGAAAATTCATCTTTTGGTAGGAGATTTGTCTTTTGTAGAAAATTAATCTTCTTCATAGAAAATAATTCTTCTTGGTTGAAAATTCATCTTTGTAGGTCAAAAATTCAGATATTCGGTAAAAATTTAAATTATTTTTCAAGACTTTGATCAATTTGTTTAAAATATAAATATTTTTGTGAAAATTGATCTTTCATGATTAAAAATCAAGTTTTAAGTTGAAAATTCTTCTTTTTCGGTTAACAATGTAACTGTTTTCCAAAACTTTTGACTTTTCAGCTTGAAAATTTAACTATTTTTTTCAAACTTCGTTTATTTGCAAAAAAAAATCTTGTATGTTGAATTAATCTATTTGATCGAGGATTCAACTATTTTGTTATAAATTAGTTTTCAGTTATAACATGATTTATTTTGTTGAAAATTTATCCTTCTAGTAGAAAATTAATCTTCTTGGATTTTAGTTCAAAATTCATTTCTTTGGTTAAAAATTAACCTATTTTTTTAAAAATTTGTCCTCTTAAGTAAAAAATTAATCTTTTTGGTTAAAAATTCAAGTGTCTTGTAGAAAGTCAAATTGCTTTATAAAAAATTCATTTATTTGGTTAAAGATTCACAATTTTGTTTGAAGATTCATCTCTCTGGTTGAAAATTGAACTATTTGTTAAAAATTCATTCTGTCTGGTCGAAAATTAATCTTCTTCGTTAAAAATTTAATTATTTTTTAGGAATTTACCCTCTTGGAAAGAAAAAGATAATCTTTTGGTTTTCATTTCATAAAATAAGTTCAAAACAAAAATTAAGTTTATATTTGCGGCTCAAAAATTAAAATATTTGGTTGAAAGTTCGTCCTTCCTAGTAGAAAATTAATCTTTTTGTTTAAAAACTAAAGTATTTTGTAAGAAGTTGAATTACTTTGTTAAAAATTGATTTATTTGTCTTAAAATCCACAGTTTCAGTTGAAAAGTCATCTTTGCGTTTGAAAATTTAATTATCTTGTTACAAATTTTTCCTCTTTGGAAGAAAATTAATCTTTTTGGCTTTTATTTTTAAAAATCAGCGATTTCGTTAAAAATTCTTATTTTAAATTGAACATTAAAGTCTTGGGTTGAAAATTTAACTATTTCATTATAAATTGGCCTTTTTTGGAAAAAACTAATAGTTTTTGTTGAGAGTTCATGTTTCTGGGTGCAATTTTAACTATTTTGTGAAAAATGTTTCTTTTCTTGTTGAAAATGAATCTTATTGGCTAAAAATTTAATAATTTTGTTAAAAATTCGTCCTTTTTTTGCAGAAAATAAATATTTTTTTTTCACTTTGAAAAATGAGCGTTTTTGTTAAAAATTTTTGTTTTTGGCTCAAACATTAAATAATTTTGTACAGAGTTGAACTTCTTTGTTAAAAAATAATTCTTTTTGGTGAAAAATTAATCTTTTTGGTTGCCCATTAAACTTTTTCGTTAGAAATTCATCTCTTTGGTTGAAAATTTAACCATTTTGATTAAAACATATTTTCTTCGTAAATAACTAACTTTTTTGTTGAAAATTCATGTTTTTAGTTGAAATTTTAACTATTTTGTTAACATGTTGTTCTTTTTGTGGGGAATTGTTCTTTCTGGATGAAAATTTAAGTATTTTGTAGGAATAAAGACTACTACGTCAAAAATTTTCTTATTTAGTTAAAGATCTACAATTTTAGTTGAAAATTTATCTATTTTATCAATAATTAATCTTTTTTGTTTTCATTTTGGTAAAGCAGTGTTTTTGCTAAAAAGAAAATCCATATTTTTATCTTGAACATTAAAATATTTTGTACAAAGTTCAACTTTTTTGTTAAAAAATCGTTATTTTTAGTATAAATTAATATTTTGGTTGAAAATTCAAGTGTTTGGTAGAAATTTGAACTACTTTGATAAAAATTTATTTATTTTGTTAAAGATCTACAATTAAAATAAAAAATTATTCGCTTTAGTTGAAAATCTAACTGTTTTGTTAAAAACTGATAGTTTTGGTTCAAAACTAACGTTTTCGTTGAAAATGCATATTTTTGGTTCAAAATTTAAAAATTTTTTGAAAAGGTCTAACTTGTTAAAAATTAATGTTTTTGGTTAAAAAGACCCTAATCCTAATCGATCCTAATCCATTATTAACTGAGTAATTTTTTCACAATATTAAATTAGACAAATATTGAATGTTAATTTTTTTTAATTAGGTACATAAACTGATTATTCACTTTAAGGCTATGCAATTAAATTTGTCTATAATATGTAAAATAAAAGATTATTGATGTCAAAAATAACTCTTTTCCAATTATATAATTTTCGTATATTTTTGTGATGTGAAATAAGTATCAGAATTCTGCTTTAAAAATTATATCAACATATATTTTGCTTTTTTTATAAAATTAGTTTTAAGAGTTATTAATTGATAATAGATTTAATGCTTTCACGATGATTCATTATAATAAAGGAGTTACTTCGGGTTACAATCGTGTAAAAAACTACGAATCTTGCCGACGTTTCGTGAACGTTGCAGTTCAC
>JAUELO010000098.1:80808-94174 GCA_032357855.1 Amphibolips quercusostensackenii
CATTTTTTAAACAAATCAGAAATACTTTAGGGAAATAAGGACAAAAAGGATTGATTGATTTGAAAATATCTTCTAGGAAGGGATATGCGAAACTGTTAGTTAAGCAAGCAATATTGATATGGCTAATGAAGAAAGTCCTTTGGTAAATGAAATTGAATTAGAAATAAATCAGAATGATTTGATTAAATTTATCTTTTGATACTTTTTTGAATGTTATAAACAATGTAAATAAGCAAATATACAGTGTCAAAATTATTAAGAAGGTAAAGTCTTTGTCTAATGCTAATTGTCTCTAAATGTTGTTGCCGGTGTTTCATTAAGTAATGGAAGTTTGATCATCTGTAATGATATTAACATTTTTTAAACAAATCAGAAATACTTTAGGGAAATAAGGACAAAAAGGATTGATTGATTTGAAAATATCTTCTAGGTAGAGATATACTAAATGGTTAGTTAGGAAAGTAATATTATAATGGCTAATGAAGAAAGTCCTTTGGTAAATAAAATTTTTTGGAAAAAATAAGAATGATTTCACCAAATTTGTTCTTTGGCATTTTTCGGAATGTTATGAAGAACGTTAATAAGCAAATATACCATTTCGGAATTATTAAGAATATAAAGTCTTTGTTTTATCCTTATTATCTCTAAAATTTGTTGCCGGTGTTCCATCGAGTGATGGAAATTTTATCATCTGAAATGATATTAACTATTTTTGTAACAAATCAGAAATACTTCAGGGAAGTAAAGATAAAAAGGATTGATTGATTTAAAAATATCTTCTAGGTAGGGATATAATAAATTGTTAGTTAGGAAAGTAATATTGATATGGCTAATGAAGAAAGTCCTTTGGTAAATAAAATTGAATTAATTATAAATGAAAATGATTTGATCAAATTTGTCTTTTAATACTTCTTTGAATGTTGTAAACGTTGATAAGCAATTGTACCGTGTCGGAATTTATAAGCGGATAACGGCTTTGCTCTATCCTAATTGTCTCTAAATGATGTTGCCTGTGATCTTAAGTAATGGCAGTTTTATCATCAGAAATTATCTCTTTATTTTTTAAACAAATCATACATACATGAAGTGAATAAAAACAAGAGGATTGACTAATTTAAAAATATCTCGTATGTGAAACTGTTAGTTAAGAAAATAAAATTGATATGGATAAAGAAGAAAGGCCTGTGGTAAATGAAATTGAATTGCAAGCAAACAAATGAGAATGATGCGTATATAATAGGTAGATGGATATATGTATGTAGTTTGAAAAATGTGATAAATCGAATGGCCTGAGTGTGTCTAATGATAATTACAACGAAAGAGGAAGGGAGGGAGCCGTGATTTATATGATTTGGACGACCACCCTCTCTCCCGGGCCATTCTCTTCTACGGGTGGTCAAGTCAGTGGTCAAGCAAGCAGCCGAGCAACTGCCGTATCTACCTTCCTGCCATCCTACCTTATTTCTGCCTACCTACCTACCTACCTACCTACCTACCTACTACCTATAAAGATACTTAAACCTATTTGTTCTCGAGATTCTTCCCAAGTTAAGCATTTCTGATTTTTCACGCGTTTCAGTGGCCGAGTTCTCGCTCGCTCGCGGGTGGCCTAATGCCTACCTATGCCCCATCATACTCGATAGTAGTCTATAGTGCCAGATGTCTTACCTTCCGTTCGCTCGCTCGTTCGTTCGTTCGTTTCTTCATTTCGCCTGATTTTGCAGTAACCTCTCTTTTGTGAGGAGTTACCCTCCCACTTTTTCTCAATCAGTTTCTAGCGCTTTGTACCAGTAGAGTTATAACTGCTTTCGTTACAGTTACACCTCTTACCCAGAAAGATTTAGACCTCCAAATACGATTTTTTTCAATGAAACCTACCTTTCATATAGTCATATTTTTCCACATAAGTACTCAAACCCAAATATATGTACATAAGTCTAGCTGCTAGGTATAACTTAGGGTGGTCCAAATTTTTTCTTTATCTCTATTTTCATCCTCTCACGCACTGCTCGTTCTGCGAATCCAAAAAAATTAAGCATGTAATTTATTGCTTTGCAAAAATTGATTGAATTAAATTAGAATTATATTAACTTCCTTATGATTTAAAATTCAATCAAACTTTAATTCAGATGGATTAAAATTGTTTAAAATTGCATGTGATTGGATCAGATAAAATTGGATTGGAATGTATAAGATTGGAGTAGATAGGATTGGATTGCACTGAAAGCAGATTGTAATACTCTGGATTGGATTGCATTGGATTGTACTGGATTGAAATAGATTGGAGTGGAGCGGAGTAAATAGAGTGGAGTAGAGCGGATTAAAGCGGAGTGGGATGGAGTTGAGTGAGGCGGAGTAAATGGAGTGGAATCCTGTGGTGAGGAGTGGAGTCAAGTGAAGTGGAGTGGAGCAAAGTAGAGCGGAGTGGACTGGAGTGGAGTCGAGTAGAGTGGAATGGAGTGAATGGAGTTGATTCGAGTAGTGTGAAGTGGAGTCATGTAGAGCGGAGTGGATCGCAGTAGAGTGGCGTAGAGTATAGTAGAGTGGACTGGACTGGAGTCGAGTGGAATGGAGGGGAGTGAAGTAAATGGAGCGGATTCAAATGGTGTGGAGTGAAGTCAAGTAGAGCGGAGTAGATTGGAGTGGCGTGGAGTGGAGCAGAGTAGATTGAACTGGAGTCGAGTAAAGTGGCATGGGGTGAATGGAGTTGATTCGAGTAGTGTGGAGTGGAGTCATGTAGAGCGGAGTGGATCGCAGTAGAGTGGCGTAGAGTATAGTAGAGTGGCCTGGACTTGAGTCGAGTGGAATGGAGGGGAGTGGAGTAAATGGAGTGGATTTGAGTAGTGTGGAGTGGAGTCAAATAGAGCGGAGTAGATTGGAGTGGAGTGGAGTGGGGTAGAGTAGAGTGGACTGGTGTCGAGTAAAGTGGAATGAAGTGAATGGAGTTGTTTCGAGTAGTGTAGAGTTAAGTCAAGTAGAGCGGAGTGGATTGCAGAAGAGAGGCGTAGAGTGGAATAGAGTGGACTGGAGTCGATTGGAATAGAGTGGAGTAAATGGAGTGGTGTAAAGTGAAGTCAAGTAGAATGGAGTGGAGCAAAGTAGTGCAGAGTGGACTGAAGTGGAGTGAAGTGTAGTAGAGTGGACTAGAGTGGAGTGCACTAGAGTGGAGTCGAGCAGAGTGGAATGGAGTAGAGCGGAGTCAATAATATGGATTCGAGTGGTGTGAAGTGGAGTCCAGTGGAGTGGAGCAGAGTGGCGTGAAGTGAAGCGGAGTAAATAGAGTGGAGCAGAGTAGATCGGAGTGAGTTAGAGTGGAGTGGACGGAGTAAATGGAGTGGAGTCGAGTGGTGTGGAGTGGAGGCAAGTGAATTGGAGTGGAGCGGAGTAGAGAGAAGTGGATTTGAGTGGCGTGGAGTGAAGTGGAGTAGATTGGAGTGGAGTGGACTAGAGTGGAGTAGACTGGAATCAAGTGGAGTGGAGTGGATTGGAAAGGAGCAGAGTGAAGTGGAGTTAAGTGGAGTCAAGTGGAGTAGAGAGGATTCAAATAAAGTGGAGTGGAGAGGAGCGGGGTAGAGCGGAGTGGATTGGAGCGGAGTGGCGCTGAGTGGAGAAAAGTAAAGCGGAGTGGAGTGGACTGCAGTCGAGTGGAGTGAAGTGGAGTGGATTAAATCGTAATAGATTAGCACGCATTGGACTAGAATAAATTAGATTATATTGGAATAGATTGGGTTAGATTGGTTAAATTGGATTTCATTTAAATGGACTGCATTCGAGCAGATCAGATTAGAGCGGATAGGATCGTACCTGACTGAATTATATTGCATTGGATTGCATTATAACGTATTGTATTGGAATAGATTGAATTGTCTTTGATAGAAACCGACTTTATTATATTGAATTAGTTCAGAATTATTCGGATCGGATGAGCAGGATTAATTTTGAATAGATTGGAATCAATTAGATTGGATTGAAATTAAAGGAAGTAGAATAGAGCAGATTGGATTTGATTGGATTAGACTTAAATTGAATAGATTAGATTAGAGTCGATCGGATAATGCCTGATTGACTTAGATTATATGAGATTCAAATTGTACTGAATTAAAATTGGCTTGCATTAAAATTAAATTGCATTTCAACGTATTGGATTAAAATGGATTAGCTTGAATTGAAATAAATTGGATTCTATTGGTTGGATTTAATTTGATCAAAATGGATTAGATTTAAACGGATTATATCGTACGAGATTAAACTGTATTAAATTAAAGTGAATTAAATTATACTAGAATATATTGGATTGGATTGGCTCGATTTCATTTATTGGAATACCTTAAATTAAGGCGGATAAGATCGTACCAGATTGGATGGGATTGGTATGGAATGAATAAGAATTTATGAGATAAAATTAGTTGTATTTTATTTAATTGGAATTAACTTAATTATATTATATAAGGCTGGGTCAGATCAAGCCGACATAATTTTAATTGGATTGGATTCGATCAGATCGGGCCGGATTATTTTAATTGTATTGTCTAAGAGTCAATCTTATTTGATTTGATTAAAGTAAATTATATTGAATTCGAGCGGATCATAATAGATTAAATTGGATTTTATAATATTGGATTAAATTAGTTTAGAATAGAATGGATTAAATTATATCGTATTGAATTTAGGCTGGATTTAAATTGGTTTGAATAACAATTGAATTGGATTTAAATTGCATTTAATCAAATTAGATTAGATTGGATCTGACTGGAATAGACTAGTTTAGACTGGTATGAGTTGGTTTAGATTGGTATCAGTAGATTAAATTACATTGGGATAAAATCTATTGGATTAAAGCAAATAAGATCTAAGCCGAAGGAATCGGATAATTTCATATTGGATTATACTGGAATTGTTTGGATTTGAGTGGATTGGATCAGATTCTACACGATTCAAATTGAATAGATTGGATTACATTACTTAACATGGATTTTATTCGGCGGATTAGATTTGATTGGCATGGAACAGATTAACTTAGAATGGATTGAATCGCATTGAATAAGATCGGGCTGAAATGATTGAATTAAATTGGATCCGATGCAAATAAAATTTGATTATATTTAAATAGGATTCAATTAAAATTGGACTGGACTTAAATTGGTTTGAATTACAATTAAATTATATAAAAATTGGATTGGATTAGAATAAATTAGATTGAATTGAAGCGTATTCCATTTGAATGGATTGGATTAAATTGGTCGGGCTGGATTAAAACTGACTATATTAGATTGGATGGGATTGAATTTCATCGAATCGCATCAGATTGATTTTGATTACAATAAATTGACTTGATTTGGTTAGATTGAATTACATTTGATTAAAATGGATTGAATCAAATTAGATTAGAATAGAATGAATTAGATTTAGGCGCATCGGTTTGTACCTGATTATGTTGGATTAGAATATTTAAAATTAGATTGAGTTGGATTGCATTGGACTGTAGCTGATTAAAAAAAATTGTACCAGCTTTCATTGAATTGCATTGAATTGTATTGGACTAGAATATATTTCGTTAGATTTCATTAGATTTATTTGAAATGAATGCGAATGGATTGGATTGAAATGAATTGAATTAGATCGAATCAAAATGTTTTGGATTAGATCGCATTAAAATGGATAGGATGAAATAAATTGGAGTAGATTAGTTAGATTGGGTTTGATTGTAGTAGACTGGATTAAAGAAGACCGGACTGAACCAGCTTGGATTGTATTGGATTTAAATGAATTGGTTTTGTTTGGAATAGACTAAATTAGATTGGTAGCATCGGGTTTGATTAGAATAGACCAAATTAAATTGGATTAAATAAAACGGATTAAAGCGGATAAATTTTAAATAGATGGGATTTTATTTTATTTGTTTCGATTAAATTATATTGGATTGAACTGAATTGAATTGGAGTAGATTAAATCGAATCGTATTGCATTAGATAGATTAGATCAGATCGGATTGAATTAGATTGTATTACAATTCCATTAGATTGGATTGGATTAGATTTGATTAAATTCGAATGTATTGGAATGGATTGAGTTAGATTGGATTGAAGAAAATCGGATCGTACCAGATTTAATTAAATTAATTTAGAATGGATTATATTGGATTACATTAAGTTGGATTGGATTGGATTTTAGTGTTTCGGCAACGCCATAAAATTAAAAAAAAATTTTGCAAATTTTAGATAACGTGCAATCCAATACAATCAAATCTAATCCGATTCAAATTAATCCACTTGAATTCTAAATCGAGAATGCACTAATAACAACATAAAATTCAAAATACACCACTTACAGTCTACTACCGACTTTCTACAATCTACAATCCACAATCCATATTCTACAATATAATATCTATAATAATTCACTATCCAATCTACAATTCACAATATACAAATACACAATCTGCTATTCACAATACACTCTCAACAAACCTCAATCCAAAATACACAATTTACAGTTTACTACCGACTATACAATCTGCCATACAAAAGCGACATTCTGCAATATACTTTCTACAATCCACAGTCTGCAATCAACAAGTCCAATTCACCATGCAATCACATGCCATTCACAATACGTACTACAATGCACAATCCAACACAAAATTTACATGACGCAATTTACAATCCACTTTACAATCCACAATCCAATATTCATAATCAACAATATGTAATCCACAATCCCATACACAATCCAATCGAATACAAAATCCATAGAAGACAAGCTGCAATCCACGATTTACTATCGACAATAGACAATCCTACATCGACGATCCACAATCCACAGTCCAAAATCTCTTATATTCAATCCACAATCCACGAACTAATCTACAATTTACAATCCAAAATCCACGAAGCACAGTCTGATTCATAATGTAGAATCAAATTCACCATCCAATCACATTTTATTCACAATACATACTACAATGCACAATCCAATACAAAATTTACATGACGCAATCTGCAATTCATATTACAATCCACAGTCAAATATTCATAATGAAAAATATGTAATCCACAATCCTATAAACAATTCACAATCTAAGACACAATCCCATCCAATACTAATTCCACAGACCACAAGCTGCAATCCACATTTCAATCCAGTACAAAATCCATGGACCACAAGCTGTTATCCACAATCCACAATTCATCATTCACAATACACAATCCTAGATTGTCGATCCACAGTCTGCAGTACAAAGACTATAATCTGCAATCCACAATATACAATCTACAATCAACAAACTAATCTGCAATTTAAATTCAATCCACAATTCAATGTACCATTTATTCACATTATATTGAATGAACAATTAAATCTACAATTTATAATTCAATGTAGAACTCACTATCCAATCCAGTTTATTTGAAGCCAGTCTAATTCAATACGATTCACAATCCAATATATAATTACCAATTCAATAAAATAAATTTCGATCAAATTCACCATTTAATCTACAATACAATCCAATTCAATCTTATTTAATCCATTTCACAATCTATAAGCCACAAGCCTCAATTTACCATTCACAATACCTTCCTCAATACACTATTCATAATCCACGATCTGCAATAAACTAGCTAATCTATAATCCACAATCCAATTTAGCATCCACAAACCAATCCATTTTAATGCAATCAAATTCACAATCATATTTAAAATGCACACTCCACAATGCAATCCAATCCAATTTATTACAATTTACAATTCAAAGTTAGCAATACACTATTTACAAGACAATTAACAATTTTTAATTTACTATTCAATCTACAATCGACGATCTGATCTATAATCCAAAATATAATCTGTTATCTACAATGCAATCAAATACAATCTTATTCAATCCAACTATCTAATCTACAATTCACGATTCAATCCACTTTCCAATCTAATTTAATAAAAGGCACAATCTGATCCAGAATCCAAAGTTTAAAATCCATATTACACCATCCACAATACACTTTAATCCATTCTGATTCACAATCCACTCTACAATTCATAACTTGATTGATATTTCGCAATACAATCTATAATCCACAATTAAATCTATATAATTCATTGTAATTCATGAATAAATCTACAATCCACTATAAAGTTCAATCCAATCTAGTCTCATCTATTAAGGTCCAATCCGTCATCCATAAGTAACAAGTTGCAATCCACTGTCTACAACGCAATCCAAAATCCACTATTCACAACACAAATTACAATCCATAATACACCGTTTATAATGCACCTACAATCCATGATAATCTAATCGAATCCAATCCAAAGTAAACAATACCATCTACCATAGAGTATAATGCACAATAAACCAGCTACAACACTATTCGCAATCCATACTCAGTCATTCATTATCCACGAAATTAAATCCACTTTCCAATCGATAGTCCTTACTCCAATCTAATTGAATTAAATACAAAGTCCGATCAAGAATACACAACCTGCTACAATTCAAACGAATTTAATACACAAGAAATAATACCATCCATCATCCACATTCCAATTCAGAATCTAGAATTCAAGCCAATATAATCTTAGCAAGTTCGCAATCCACTTCACAGTTCACAATACACAATGCAATCCACAATGCAATGTAATGCAATCTAATCCATTTAAATCTACAGTCCATTAGCCGTTGGACACAGGCTGCAATCTACAATGAGATCCACAATCCATTTTTCACAATACATAATTTGAAATCGACTATCCAATCTATAATCCACAATGCGATCCAAAATATAGTCTAATTCAATAAAATGTAAAATCCAACCCTGAATCCACAATCCACTCTAGTCCAATTGAATCTAATACAAAACAAACAATACCATCCACCCCCCACATCCCAATCCAGAATCCAGAACTCAATCTAATCTTATTTGAGCAAGTTTGCAATCCACTTTACATTTCACAATACAGTACACAATGCAATCCACAATGCAATGTAATCCAATCCATTTAAATCCACAGTCCACCGTTCATAATATATAATCTGAAATCTACTGTCCAATCTATAATCCACAATCCAATTTACAATCTAGTCTAATGCAATCAAATAAAAAATCGAAACCAGAATCCACAATCTACTTCAATCCATTTAAATCTAATCCACAAGAAACAATGCCATCCATTATTCATAATCCAATACAGAATCTGAAATCGAAACCAATCTAATTTAAGCAAATTCACAATCGAATCTACAATCCGCAATGCAATGTAATCCAATCTAATCAAAATTAATCTACAATCTAACATTTGTCATTCAAAATCCAATATACAATCCAGGCTACAATCCACAATACAATCTACATCAAGATTTATTCTCTAATCCACAATCCAAAAAACAATTCACAATCCAAATAGTTTCATTAAAATTTACAATTGAATCTGCAATCCTTTATGTGATCCACTCCAATTTAATCTAATGAAATCAAATTTTAATCGAACCCAATCTAAAATAAACAATACCATCCATCATCTACAATCCAATTTAGGATCTGAAATTCCCAATTGACTAACAAGAATATTATCAACAGTCTACCGTTCATAATTAATTTGTAATTTACCATTCAATCTATGATTCTCATAATTCGCAATCTAGTCTAATTCAATCAAATGTAAAATCCAAACCAGTATTCACACTCCAAAATTTATAATTCAAATTCCAATCTACAATCCCGTCTTAAATCCATAATCCAGTCCACAATCCACCTGTTTTCTGTAATCCACAATCTGATCCACAATTCAATCTACATTCTTCATTAGAATTTACAATCGAATCTACAATCCACAATGCAATTCAATCCTATTTAATCTGAAGAAATGAATTTTTAATCGAATCCAATTCACAATAAATAATAACACATCATCTATGATCCAATCCAGAACCTACAATCCAATCCAATATTATTTAGGTTCATCTAAAAATTTTTTCAAAACTCACAATCCACAATGCAATCCACAATGCAATGCAATCCAATCTAATCCAATTAATTCTTCTTTTCATAAGCCTCAGACTGCAGGCCACAGTCCACCATTAGGAATAAAGTACACAATAAAATCCACAATCAACCGTTCATAATACATAATCTGAAATCTGCTATTCAATCTATAATCCACAATACAATTCACAATCTAAGTAGTCTAATTCAATAAAATACAAAATCCGACCTAAATTTCACAGTTCACTTCAATGCAGTCGAATCTATTACACAAGAAACAATACCATCTATCATCCACAATTGAATCTAGCATCTGAAATCTAATCCAATCTAATTTAAGCCAATTCACAATTTAATCTACAATTCACAATCTAAAATGCAGTCCACAATACAATGTAATATAATCTAATCCAAATTAATCTAGAATTCATAAGCCGCAGGTTACAATCCACAATAAAATCCACAATCCACGGTTCATAATACATAATCTCAAATCTACTATCCAATCTATAATCCACAATCCAATTCCCAATCTAGTCTAATTAAATCAAATGTAAAATCCAATCCAGTATGCACAATCCAACATTTATCATTGAAAATCCAATCTACAATTCAGTCTACAATCCATAATCCAATCCACATTCACATCTAATCTATAATCCACTATCTAATCCACAATCCATAATGCAATCCAATCCAATTTAATCTAATGAAATGAAATATTAATTGAATTTAATCCAGTTACATAATACATGAGGAGGCAATGAACTGATTTCCAGAATCGGATATCAAAATTGAACGCATTGAACTGATAGAGATCCTTGAAGGTTTATTTTTACGAATGTTGAACAATACACTAGGCACGATTTCGATCGAAGATCCCACCCACGATCATTAGTGCTGTGCTCGGCGGGACGCGTGCTTGCGGTACTATGCCACCATCAATATGGGCAATACCCGCCATGGGGTATTTCTTTCCTTCTTTCTTCCTTTCTTCCTTTCTTTCTTTCATTCTTCCTTTCTTTCTTTCTACTACCCTAAGTCAAATCTTCTCTCTCTCTCTCTCTTTGTATCTCGATCTCTTGATTTCTTTCTTACGGTGCACGTTGACTACAGTCACGCTAAGTGTTTCTTCATCCCCCATACAGGCAGCCAGCCAGCCAGCCAGCCAGCCGAGGAAGATTGTAAGAGTCATCGGACCATCTGAACCGGCCGGCCGGCCAGCGTGGCGAGGCCACTTCGTGGACTGATTCATCGCCGAAGATCGGCACTACCAATTAACCCAACAATCCGGTTTTACACGAGTCGTCTATAAGGCTCTTCATTCCAAAATCTAAAATAATCTTTTTAATTCGATAAATTCCGGAGATCAGGCTCACACTCACTAATTTACTATTCAAGTGTCTATGTGCAGTATCCGGAAGGTATTTTATGCTAATTTATTACCTATACCTATTAGGGTGGTCCAAGAAAGGCCTTCTCTTTTTTTCTCAAATAGCACCCCTTCAAAGTGTATGTTTTTTTTCAATTTTAAAATAACTCCCGATTTTTGAAAGAATTAGACAAAATATTTGGTGGGCACCCAAAGCCGGTTTTTGAAAAGAAATGCTTAGCAGATGTCAGATTTTTGGATGTTTTTATACAAAAATTTAGCATGTGATTTTATAAAACCGGCTTTGGGAGAATTAAATAGAAATTTAATTCACAAAAATTGTCTTGGGCGAACCTTAAATATTTTTTTTTAAATTGTGCCAAAACTATGGGGTCAATTTGACTCGTGATTGATTATTATATTTTTCGTTGAGAATTCAATTTTTTTAGTTGAAAATTCAACCACTTGGTTAAACGTTAAACTACCTTGTTAAACTTTTATTTTTGCCTTGAAGATTCATTATTTAGTTGAAAATTCACTATTTGGTTAAAAACCAACATTTGTTGTTCAGAATTCATATTTTCAGGTTGAAAATTCACCCGTTTTGTAGAAAACTTAACCATTCCTTTCTTTTTTGACTGAAATATCTATCTTGGTTAAAAATACAACTATTTTGTTCAAAATTTATATTCTTGGTTTGATAATGGTAAAAATTTAATCTTGGTTAAAAATTAATCTTTTTGGTTGAGGATCTAATTATTTAAATCAAAATTTACTTTTTTTCTAAAAACTGCATATTTTTCAGGTGAAAAGAAAAAAGGTAACTATTTTATGAAAAGTTTTTCTTTTGGATAGAAAATTCAAGAGTTTGGTTGAACATTTTTTTTTGTTGGCTAAAAGATCTTTTTTAGGTTAAAAGTTGAACTCTTTGATCAACATTTTTTTTTTAAGCCTATATTTTTGAGGTAACGATTCGTCGCCTTTTTTTCAGGTGATACTCTTGTTTTGAAATTCAACTATTTTGATGAAAATTCACGTTTTGCGTAAAAAATTCATCTTTCTTTTTAATAAAAATTTAAGTTTTTGGGGTAAAAATGCCAGTGTTTGGCTAAAAATTAATCTGTTTTGGTTGGGGGTTTAACTACTTTGTTAAAAATTCAACTATCTAATTGAATACTAAGTTATTATTTGATTATTCATCTTATCGGATTAAAAATAAAAATGTTTTGTGGAAAATTTGAAATTTCGACAGTTTAGTAAAATATTCAACTATTTATTAAAATAAACTTTTTTGCTAAAAATGGATATTTTTAAGTAAAAATTCAACTAGTATGTAAAAAGTTTCTTTTTTTTGTCTAAAGAATTAAAAAATTCGGCTAGAAAGCTTCTTCTCTGCTGCCTAAAAAAACCTTTTTTTTTAAAAAGATGCTATTTTATTAAAAATTTTTTTTAAAGGATATTTTTCGGGTTATAATACAATTTTTTTTTAATTTTCGATTTTATGGTGTGAAAAATCAGCAATTTGATCTAAACTGTTTTTTGTCCCTGAAAAATATTTTTTCGGTTGCAAAATTGAAGTATTTTATCTAAAATTAGTTTTTTTTTTTAATTTATACTTTCAAGTTCAAAGTTTAACTGTTTTGTGAAAAGTTGGTCTTTTTAACTTGAAATTTTAAAATATTGGTAGGATGTCTAACTATTTATTTAAAAATTAACTTTTTTGCTGAAAATTAATAACTTTTAAGTGAAAGTTCAACTGGTTTTTAAAGTTCTTCTTTTTGTATTAAAAATTCGTCAATTTGGTTCAACAGATTTTTCTTTATTGGGTAAAAAAACTTTTTTGGTTAAAATTTAAACAATTTTGTTGTAAATTTTCCTTTTTTTCAAATTTATATTTTTTGATTGAAAATAAAAATATAAATATATATAAATATAAATATTTATATTTATAAATTTATTTATAATTATATATATTATAATAATATAATATAATATAATATAATATTAATTATTA
>JAUELO010000098.1:94274-112183 GCA_032357855.1 Amphibolips quercusostensackenii
ATATATATAATATATTATAATATTAATTATATATAAATATAATTAAAAATAATATATAATATATAAAAAAATTATAAATTATTAGTTTTGTTGCAACTTCACATATTTGGTTCAAAATTTACGTATTTTGTAGTAACTTCCTCTTTTTTGGCAGAAAATAATTCTTCTGGGTTAGAAATTCACCTTTATTGGTGAAATTTCAACTACTTAATTAAAAATGAAACTGTTTTTTGAAAATTTTCTTTTATTGCTTGAAGAATCATAACTTGATTTGAAAATTAATCTCCTTTAATTCAAATTTGTCTATTTTGTTAAGATTTATCTTTTTTTGTTTAAAAATCAAATTATTCAGTCAAAAATTAGCTTTTTGTTGAAAATTAATATTTCTGAAATAAAAATTTAACTGTTTCGTTGAAAATTCACTTCTTGGTTAAAAATTCAACAATTTAGTTGAACTTTTTTTTCAATCTTGTCTTGGAAATTTTTCTAGGATGAAAATTTAATTATTTGGGGAAAAATAATATTTTCTAAAAAGAGTCAACTGTCTTATTGAAAATTGATCTTTTCAGTTGAAAATTCACCTGTTGGTTAAACATAGATTTTTTAAATTCATCTCCTTGTATTAAAAATTCAAAAATTTGCTCTAAGCTTTTTTTCATTCTTGGTTAAAAAATTTTTGTAGGATAATTTATTTGTTTGTAAGTTTGCCTTTTTTTTAGATTTAAAATTTTGTGGTTGTAAATTAAACTATTTTAATGAAAATTTATATTTTTCAAATAAAAATTCACCTGTTTGGTTGAAAATTGATTTATTTTTATGAAAATGTAACTTTTTGTCTTAAACATTGAACAATTTGATTAAACATTTTTTCATTCTTGGCTAACAAATTTTTCTAGGATGAAAATTGGATTGTTTGGTGAAGAATTTGTATTTTTTTAAAGATTCAACTGTTTTGTTGAAATTTATTAATTTTCAGTTGCAAATTCATTGGTTTGGTTAAAAATTGATTCACTTTGTTGAAAATTCATCTTTTTGTATTAAAAACTCAAAAATTTGGTTGAATTTTTTTTCATTCTTAGATGAAAAATTTGTTCAGGGTAAAAATTTAATTGTTTGATTTGTCCTCTTTTTAAAGATTTATATTTTTGGGCTGAAAATGAAACTTTTTTGTAAAAGATTGATACTTTGCAGTTGGAATTCACTGGTTTGGCTGTAAATTTATTTATTTGGTTGAAAATTCATCTTTTAGCTTAAGAATTCAACAATTCAGTTGAACCTTTTATTCATTCTAGTTTGAAAAATTTTTCTAAGATGAAAGTTTAATTATTTGGTGAAAAATTTCTCTTTTTTAAAAAGATTCAACTGTTTTGTTGAAAATCGATATGTTACAGTTAAAAATTCATCTTTTTATACAAAAAATATAATAATTGGGTTAAACTTTTCTTTTATTCTTTGCTGAAAAATTTTTATAGGATGAAAATTTAATTGTTTGGTAGAAAGTTTTTTTTTTTAAATTTATATTTTTGGGATCAAACTTCAACTCTTTTGTTAAAAATTTATTTTTTCAGATTAAAATTCACCTATTTGTTTGAAAATTGATTTATTTTGTTTAAAATTCATCTTTTTGACTTAAAAATATAACTATTTGTTTGACCTTTTCCTGATTCTTGGCTAAAAAATTTTTCTAAGATGAAAATATAATTATTTGGTAAAAAATTGGTCTTTTAAAAAAGATCCACACTTTTGGGTTGAAATTTCAACTATTTTATAAAAAATTGATATTCTTCAGTTGAAAATTCTCGTATTTGATCAAAAATTTATTTATTTTGTTAAAACTTTATCTTCTTGTCTTACAAATTCAATAATTTAGTTAATTTTTTTTTCATTCTTGGCTAAAAAGTCTTTCTAGGATGAAAATATAACTGTTGAGTAGAAAATTTGTCTTTTTTTTTTAATATTGATATCTCTGGTTTAAAAATAAAACTATATAATTAAAAAACATATTTACTTTTTTTAAATTCATCTTTTTGTCTTAAAAATTTTACAGTTTAGAAAACGTTTGTTCATTATTTGCCACAAAATCTTTGTGAGATAAAAATTTGATTGTTTGGTAACAAAATTGTCTTCTTTCGAATTCATATTGTTGGGTTGAAAATTTCACTGCTTGTTCAAAAAATGATATTTTTCAGTTGAGGATTCTTTCGTTTGGTTGAAAATTGATTTATTTTGTCAAAAGTTTATCTTTTTGTCTTACAAATATAATAATTTTTTTAACTTTTTTTTTTTAATTTTTCGCTTCAAAGTCTTTCCAGGATGAGAATTTAATTGTTTGGTAGAAAATATGCGTTTTTTAAAATGATTTATATTTTTGGGTTGAAAATACAACTATTAATTTGAAAACTTATTTATTTTGCGGCGAATTCATCTTTTTGTCTTAAAAAATTTAACAATTCAGTTAACTTTTTTTTTATTCTTTGCTAAAAAATCTTTTTGAGATGAAAATTAAAGTGTTTGGTAAAAATTTGTCTTCTTTTCAATTAAAACTTTTGGTTCAAAAACTTAACCACTGTTTCGAAAATTGATATCTTTAATTTGAAAATCCACCTCTTTGGGTGAAAATGGACATATTTTATTGAAAATTGGTCTCTTTTGGTAGAAAATTAACCTTCTGGAATCAAAATTATTCATTTAAAAAGAATTTATTGCTTTATTGAAAGTTGAGCTATTTCGTTGACAATTAATTTCTTGGTTAGAGATCCATAATTTTAGTTGAAAATTAATTCTTATAGTTGAAAATTTACCTATGTTGTAAAAGATTTTTTTTCTTTGTTTAAAAATGCAACTGTTTAGTTAAAAAAGAGCATTTTGTTAAAAATTATTATTTTCGGGTTAAAAATGTAACTCTTTTGTTGAAAATACAGCTATTCGCTTAAAAATTCAACGATTTGGTTGAAACTTTTTCATTCTTGACTGGAAGGCCTTTCTAGAATAAAAATCTATTTGTTAGATAGAAAATTCGCTTTTTGGATTGAATATTAATCTGTTGGCTAAATTTAACTATTTGGTAAGAAGTGAATTTATTCCTTTGAAAATGCAACATTTTGATTCGAAATGTTTGAAATTTAAAGCGACTCAAATTAAATCCGGAAAAATTGATTCTTCCATTATCGTGCGAAATTTTAAACATTTTAGGTCCTCGATGACCTGAGCTAAATATTTCGCTAAGGGATTTTTTGTTTCATTTGGTTAGCTTTTGATCTACTTATTTAAACCAAAATGGTTATAGTGTTTAGCTGTGAAAAAATTCCTATCTAGTTCCACTGGGATTTGAACCCAGGTGTATAAATTGCCAGTCTGGTGATCTAACCTACTGGGCTACTAAGTCCCTCCATAGCTTAGTGCGTTAAAGCACAAAACCAGCAATTTGTGGACCTGGGTTCGAATCCCGGTTGAGCTAGAGATTAATTTTATCACAGGTAAAGACTATATCCATTTTGTTTCAGACCAGCAGATCAAAACCTTTATTGCATCACCAAAAAACTATTTAACTACACTAGTCGACAAGAAAACATCAAAACTCACTATCTAGGTAAAGTATTAACTTGTATTGGAAGTCTTGAATTTATATCTCGTATTCTCACTGCGTGAGGAGTGCAACTAAGGCTAAAGCTAATAGAGATAAAGAATAAAGAAAAAGCAGCAAAACGAGATTAAGAAAACTGGATTCAACTCCCGTGGTGACCCCGAGCCGAGCGCTGTATCCAATTTGTGACTTGGACGATAGTGACAAATACACGATATTGCCATAACGTATCGTTGGGACTGGGACATGACTATCGACCGAATTAATTATAGGTCTTGGTTCTGACTAATAGTCTCATTAATTAACGATCCGCCAGTACGATTAGGCTAATCCGGCTTAATTTAGTGATCACGTGGATGATGCTATATTGCTATACTGCTATCATATCCTATCCTATTATATTCTATCCTATCCTATCCTATCTCATACACACGATCCACCTACTTAATCGAGAAAAAGAACAAAGTTCCAGATTCAGAAAGTAGATAATTATATACTAGCTCCCATCCTTTTTCACAAAATCCCATTCCAGAACGTGTCCCTCTTAGTAGAGAGTGATAGCGTAAACGATGGTAGCGGCCAACGACCAGTCAAAGGTGGGTCGATTTAATTCGATATGACACATCCAAATCGATCTAAGCAGATTCGGCGTGATCTTGCCCGTTCGAATATTAAGTTTGAAAAAAAAAAACTACAGGGAAAGGTTCTCCATAATGTTTTCTCAGGAACAGCATGCTTTTGAGTTACTTATAAATAAAACTATTTAATATCCTTATTACAGTATTTGTTTGCTGAAAATTAATAGATAGCATAATCAAATATTAACAAGTAGTATATAGTTCAATAAAATTTAAAAAAAACCTCATCCAATTTTTGGGAAATATTTTACAGTTTTTAAGCAGACTGTCAAGTTGGTTTTCGCGTTTCTCAGATTAGAAATCACTAACTGTTTCATATGCACACAGTCAGTAAATTGTGTGTAATTGAGAGCGTACAATCTGAAAATAATCTGTTTACAAAAATAACATTTTTGTATAAACTTTCTTAAAATAATTTAGAAATATCAAAATAATCAGTTAATCAATTAAAATAATACACGCTCACCCTGCCTTCATTTAATACTCATCCAAGACTTTTGCAACACCTATATTACTGTTATCGAGTCAGAAACCTTTGAAAATACTAAAATAATGATTAAATTAATTAATATAATAGACACTCACGTAACTTTCATTTAACACTTATCCAACTGTCATCAAGTCAGAATACTTTAAAAATACTAAACAAATTCGTAAATTATTTAAAATAACAAACACTGACTAAACTATCATCCAACACTAATCCAACTTGCATCCAGTCAGAATACTTTAAAAATGCTTGAATAATTATTAAATTATTAAAATATTAGGTTTCACTCAACACTCATCCAACACGCATGCGACACTTATCCAACACTGATCCAACACTCACTCAACTCTTATCCAGTCAAAATACTTCAAAAATACCAAAATGTATAATAAATTATTTGAAATAGCAAACACTCCCTTAAGTCTTATTCAACACTCATCCAACTCGTATCCAGTCAGAATATTTCTGAAATGCTTAAATAATTAGTAAATTATTTGAAATGTTAAGAATTCATTCAACTTTAGTCCAGCACGCATGCAGCACTCATCCAACACTCACCCAACTCTCATTCAGTCAAAATACTTTTAAAAAACTTAAATAATTAGCACCTTATTCAAAATAATGAACATTTACTTAACTCTTATCCAACACTCATACAACACTTATGCAACACTCATCCAATACTCATCAAACTCTTACCCAGTCAAAATACTTTAGAAATACTGAGATAATTAGTTAATTAATTGGAATAGTAAACACTCACCCAAATTTTATCTAACACTTATCTAGCACTTATACAACACTTATCCTTCGATATTCTGTTAAATCTTTTGAAATTTTATGAAAACCTCTAAAATTCGTGAATGCACTTTGAAATTCCTTGAAATCTCTTAAAATCTCTGAAAATCGGTTACAATCCTTGAAATTTTGTGCAATATTTAAAAATCTTATAAGATACCTTAAAATCTCTGAAACCAGTCATATAACGAATTTTCTAAGAACTTATTTAAATTTTCAACCCAAAAAGACGAATCTTCAACTAAACAGTTTAATTTTCAACAAAAAATGATTTTGTAACAAAATTCTTAAATTTTCTACGACATTAATTATTACTTCACCAAATGGCTTGAGTTTCAACCAAAAACATAAATTTTCGGAAAAGAAGAATAATTTTTCACCAAAAATGACGATTCTTCATCAAAATAGACGAATTATGAACTAAAACAATCAGTTTTCAAGAAAGTATGAAATGATTAAATTTTCAACCAAAAAATTAATTTTTAATAAAATTGTCGAATGTTCTGCAGAGTCGATTAACAGTTGAATTTTTTACAAATAATATTACTTTTACAAAATTTTTGAATTTTGTACAAAGTAGAATAATTTAAATCAAATAATTAAATATTTGACAAAAAAAGAGTTTTTATAAAAAAAAGTGTTAATTGGTAAGAAAATAGTTGAATGTTGTAGCAAACTATTTGCATTTTTATGCTAAAACAGAAAGAATTCCTAACCAAGTAGATGAATTTTCTAAAAATTAGATAAATTACTAGCCGACTATTTAAATTTTTAACCAAGAACTTAATTTTCAACCTAGAAGATTAATTTTCTATCCAAAACAAATATATTGTTAACAAAATAAACTAATTTTAACCAAGTAGTAGTTAAATTTTTGACTAAATATGATAAATTTGCAACTAAAAATGGAATGGTTTTCTACCAAGAAAAAAAAATTTTGAACTAAATAGTTGAATGCCCAGCCAAAAATACGAATTTTTAACTAGACAACTTTTGAACAAAATGATACGTGTTAACAAAATTGTCCAATTATCCGAAAAATAATTGCATTATTAATAAAAACCATACATTTCCAACAAACAATGTTAATTTTGAACCAAATAATTGAATTTTATACCAAAGTAGAGACATTTTTAACCGAAAACGAAGAATTTTCAACCTAATAGTTAAATTTTCAACCAAAATTGTTACTGTTACAAAATTCTTGAACTTTCTTTAAATTGGATTGATTTAAACTTAATAAACGAATTTTTGACAGTAAATATGAATTTTAAACAGAAAAGTCAATTGGCAATAAAATAATTAAATTTTCTACCAAAGTATTTGCATTTTTAACCCAAAAAGACTAGTTTTCCACAATACAGTTCAATTTTCTACGAAGTAGATAATTTTTAATGAACTTATTGAATTTTTAACGAAATATTAATTGTTAACCAAAAGAATTATGTTTTGTTGAAAAAAATTCATTTTCAATAAAATTAACAAAGTTTTAAGAAAATATTTAAATTTTCTACTAGAGGTAAATTTTTAACCTAAATAATAAATCTTTTCAAAAAATAGATTAATTTTTAGTTGAAAAATAAATTGCTAACAAAAAACCACAATTTTCTGATAAATAATTAAAATTTTAAAACAAAAAGGTAAATTTTCAACTAAAATTATGCATCCCCAACCAGAAATGAATTTTTAGCAAAGTTGTTCCACTTTTAACCAAGTAGTTGAATCTTCTTCCATGAAAATTATTTTCTATAAAGAAAAGTTTAACAACAAAAATCAATTTTCAACCAATTGAAGTTTTTAGCAAAATATTTTAAATTTCAACCGAAAAGATGAATTTTCAAGCAAGAAGAATTATTTTCTACCAAAAACTGAGTTTTTTTAAATAGAACACTTAAATTTAAAAAAATCTTTTAAATTAAATTGTTGTATTTTAAAAAAGATAGATTAATTTTTCATGAAATATTGAATTCTTATAGCAAAATCATGAAGTTTCAACAAAGAAGATTAATTTTCTATCGAAAGAGACGAATGTTCAGCAAAATTCATGATTTTTAAATAGTTAAATCTTTAGTTCAACGAATTAATTTTTAACAGAATAACAAATTTTTAAACTAGTGGTTAAATTTTCTATCGAAATATTTTCATTTTTAACCAAAAATATAAATTTTCAATAGTTGAATCTCGAGTTCAAGAAATTTATGTTTTACAAAAAAAACGAATTTTTAAAAGTTAAATTTTTAGTTCAACAAATTAATTTTGAATAAACAAAAAAAAACACATTTTTAAACTATTCGTTAGATTTTTTAGCAACATATTTGAATTTTCAACCAAAAATATGAATTTTCAAGCAAGGAAATTAATTCGATACCAAAAAAAGTCGAATCCTCCACAAAATAGTCGAATTTTAGGAAAATGACTTTAATAAAAATTGTTGAATTTTCAATAAAGTAGATCAATTTGTCATGACATAATTGAATTTTCAACTAAAATCATGAAGTTTTAACAACAAAGAATGACTTTCTACCGAAAAAGACAAATAGTTATCAAAACAGTTAAATAAAGGAAAATGACTTTCAATTCAAATAGTTGAATTTGCAAACATCATGAATTTTCAGCAAAGCAGATTAAGTTTTTACCAAAAAAGATGAATTTTTAACTAAAGAAGATGAATTTACATTAAAACTTCAAATAGATAGTTAAATTTCCAGTTAAACAAATTAATTTTTACCAAAAAAAAAAAACAAATTTCTAGACAAATAGTTAAAATTTTGAGCACAATATCTCAACTTTAAGCTGAAACGATGAATTTTCCAGCAAGAAGATTAATTTTCTACAAAAGAAGACGAATATTTATCAAAACAGTTTAATTTGAAGAAAATGACTTTTGATTAAAATTGTTGAATCTCCAGCAATGTAGATTGCATTTTCATCAAATAGTTGAATTTTCAAACATCTTGAGTTTTCAACAAAGAGAATGAAGTTTTTACAGAAAAAGACGAATTCTCAACTGAAACAGATAAATTTACATCGAAATATTAAATAAATAGTCAAATTTTCAGTTTCAAAAATTAATTTTTAACAACACAACAAATTTTAACACAAATTGTTAAAGTTTTAGGCAGAATATTTTTATTTTAAACCAAAAGGATGCATTTTCAAGAAAGAAAAGTAATTTTTGACCAAAAATCAAACAAAGTTTTCTCAAAACAGTTGAATTCCAGAAAAATAACTTTCAATCAAAATTGTTAAATTTCTAACAAGGAGATTAAATTTTCATAAAATAGTTGAATTTCCTAACAGCGTTATGAATTTTCACCAAAGAAGATTAAGTTTCTACCGAAAAAGACAAATTTTCAAGGAAACACAATAATTAAAATTTTTTAAAAATTCGAATTATATTGCCGGAAGTAGATTACTCTGGATTATACAGGATTACTTGAATTACACTGGAATACTAGTTTGGATAAGCGAACGGTCAAGCGGATTACCATTTGCAGAAAAGTTTTTGTTTTCATCCTGTAAAATGAAGTGTTTGGTCCTTATCCAGCTGTCATTCTAAAGTCTTCATTTCGGATTTCTGTTTTGTATATTTTGATACGTGAGTCGAGGATGGCATACCACCTTAAAGGCCTTAAAGACTCGGTTTCTGCATGGGAAAATAATAGTGGAATAGGTTAGTCTCGTAAAATGTAGACTGAGCAGGTAAGGTGAGGTAAGGTAAGGTAAGGTAAGGTAGAAAGTGGCATGCATCGTTTTGGACTTGCACATTGAAGAATGCTCAAACTGAGACGAGCTTATGCCTTATGGCTTATACCAACCTGAGTGTTTAAGCGGTTATACAAATATAATACAAAGCATGGAGCAAACAATGACTAAAAGGTTTGAGTTGTTTCGCGCTTCAACGCTCGGCACACAAGTAAACACAGATCACAGGCACTGGCATCGTGTCTTCTTGCTCTTTAGTCGCCCAAACTTAAATACATACATCCCATTCAATCCAGAATATTCAGCCAAGCAATAATAATCAAAAACAAAACAAATTTAAAAAATCATTTCAATAAATATAATAAATAATAAATAAATCATTATGATAAGTTAATAATTTGTTATTTATAATTTTGTTATAAACAGCAGCCTGAGATTTCGTAATGATTTTTAATGCTTGTGTGGTAACTTTTGGCTGTTATCCAGTTTGAAGTTATTAAAAACCATTATCAAATTAAATGGAAGTTTAATTATTATTCTTATAATTAAATAATGAAAATAAATGCAGATTATAATCAATTATTGAAAGAGTGAAATATTTTTTAAAAATTTGTTTCAATTGGTTTGCTAATCACATTTCAGAGCAGCACATTGAAATTAATTAAAAAATCTTATTTTTATAAACGAATGGTCTAAAAAAAATTACTGTGCAATTGCTTAAAGTTTAAGGTAATTTTTTTGGAAAATTTGTTAGAGTTGGTTTCCTAGTGATATTCCGGAGCAGCACATTGCTATTTCATGAAAAATGTGATTGTTATGAACAATTGACTTAACAAAATTCGCTATTTATGCAATGTTTTAAAGTTCAAAAAAAATTTTTTTTATTCAAGATGTGCTAAAGTTATTGCAAAACATTGTATTATTATTTCATAACAAAGTTTGAAAAATTGTACAAACAGGGAAATTGTTTATGAAACTTGCCTACAACAATCACATTTTTCATAAAATTTGAATGCGCTGATTTAGACTATTACGACTGAACCAATTTGAACAACTTTTCAATAAAAAGGTAGTTCACACTTTGAACAATTGAAAAAACAGCGAATTTGCTTATGCTATTTATTAACAACAATCACATTTCTTATAAAATTTTCATGTGCTGATTTAGACTATCCCTGCTAAACCAGTTCAAACAAAAAAAAAAAAGTAGCTCAAACTTTAAAAAATTGCAGAAACAGTGAATTCGTTTATGCTATTTGTTTATTGCAATCAGATTTTCTATGAAATATCAATTTACTGCTCTAGAATATAACTAAAAAACCAATTAAAACAAATTTTTAAGAAAAGTACCTCAAACTTTCAATAACTGCCTAAATTCTGCATTTATTTACATTATTTGTTGATAAAAATGATAAATAAACATCCATTTAGTTTAACCATGCTTGTTAATGACATTAAACTGGATTGCAGATATAAGTAACCTCATAAATATTAAAAATCATTAAAAAATCTCAGACTGCTGGTTATGAAAATACAATTTTTATAAACAAATTACTAAGATTATTGTTAACCCCTAATTAGTACTTTGCGAAGATAATTTTTTTGATTACACAGTAATACCTTTTAAACTGAACAATTTATGCAGTGGTAATGCATCGGAAACTTAAGAATGGTAATTTTTGCAATGTTTATGCTTAAATAAAAAATGTATATATATTTTCATAAGACGGCTCTTAAAGATCCATTAGGAATGTTTTTAGCTTTTATTAAAAAAAACTTAAAAACCGGTTGAAAATATTAGCTGGAATATTATTTTGAACATTTTTTCATCAATGTCCACACTGTGGGCCGTTCAAACACAGTTTACAGGCACTAACATTGCATCTTCTTAATCTTTAGTCGCCCAAACTTACATGCATTACATTTAATGTAGGATATTCAACCAACTTATAATTAGAGTATAACAAATTTTACAAAAAAAATACAGGAATTTAAGAAATTTAAGCAATTATCATTGAATTTAAAAAATTTAAACAAAAGGCATTTGATTTAAATTAACTTAAAAAAATTGTTAAAATAAAAACTAAATTTGCTGCTGTTCAAACACAGATCACAGGCACTGGCATTGCTTCTTCTCATTCCTTAGTCGCCTAAACTTACACACATCATTACATTATATTTCATCCAAAACATTCAAGCAATAATTAAAAACAAAATAAATCTGAACAAAAAACATTCAATTCAAATAAATATAACCAAAAACCATTAGATTTAAACAAATTTAGAGAAATACTGTCATCTTGGCTTTTCTTGGCTCTTCTTAGCCTTTAGTCGCCCAAACTTACATACATTACATTCAATCCAGAATACTAAATCAACCAATAATTAGAGTTAAACAAATTTAAACAGCAAGAATTGGATTTGAATAAATTTAAGCAAAATTTGTTGGATTAAGCAAACAAAAATTGTTATAGTAGATAAATTTTAATAAAAATTGTTTATTTAAATACTAAATATGCGTCTGTGCAAACACAGATCACAGGCACTGGCATTGCTTCATTTTATTCCTTAGTCGCTTAAACTTACACGCATTACATTATATTTAATCCAAAATATTCAAGCAATAATTGAAAACAAAACAAATTAAAAAAAGAACATTTGATTCAAATAAATATAACCAAAAATCATTAGATTTAAACAAATTCAAAGAAATACTGTCAGATTAAATGCTAAATATGCAGCCGTTTAAACACAGATCACAGGCACTGTCATAGCATCTGCTCAGCCTTTAGTCGCCCAAACTTACATGCATTTCATTTGATCCAAAGTATTCAGCCAACCTATAATTAAAAGCAAAACAAATTTCAACTAAAAACATTGGATTTAAATAAATTTATTCCAAAATCATTAGATTAAAATAACTATAAACAAAATTATTTTACACCCTTTCTATTGTAAGACAAAAGGCCAAAAACAAACAGAAAATCATTTAATTTTAACAAACAAAAGTAAACTGATAAATTTAATAAACAATGTGAGGCCGCTCAAGTACAGATCACAGGCACTGGCACCGCGAATTAGTCATTGGTCGCTCAAACTTACATGCATTAGATATAATCCAGAATATCCAACCAAATACTAATTAAAAATGAAAATTAAATTTTAAATCATTAAAATCATCAAAATCAACAAAAATAATCGTATTTGAAAAAATTCAAACACAAATAATTGAATTTGAATAAATTCATACAAAAATCATTCTGTTCAAACGAGTTTAAACAAAAATAATTAAATTTAGCCGATCAATAATAAGACAGTTGACACTTTAAGCCCGAAACGATGAATTTTTAAACTAGAAGGATGATTTTTCAATCAAATAGTTGAATTTTCATCAAACGAACACATTAATTTTAGACCATATAGTTGTATTTATAACCAAATTGTTGAATTTTTAAGCAAAGACAAACTTTTCACAAAGTAGGTGAATTTTCATACAGATAGTAAAATTTTCAACCTATTAGGATGAAATTTCGTCCGAATGGTCGCATTTTCAAATTTTTAAATCAAAAGATAAATTTTCAATTAAACAGTTGAATCTTTAGTCCAGAATGATGATTTGTGATATAAGAACTTTTTTACCAAAAAATATAAATTTTTTATCAATATTTTCTATCCCAAAAGACAAATTATGACGAAATAGTTGAATTTCAACTAAAGAAATGGATCTTTATCTAATAAAATTAATGTTTAACAAAGTATTTCAAGTAATTAGTTTTAAACAAAAAAAATGTATTTTTGACAAAATAGTTTCATCGTGAACCAATAAAATGAATTTTTGACCAAATAATTTTTATAAAGCAAAGTATAGATGAATTTTGAAACAAAAAACGTGAATTTTCAATGATTAAATATTGATTTTCAGCAAAAAAAAAAAAAAAATTCACAAAAAAATCAATTTTCTGCGAAAAAACATGAATTTACAAGAAAATGAATTAATTTTATTTCTACTCAAAAATGTAATAATTAAATTTTTACTTTAGAAAATTAATTTGGAATAAAAAAATTTTAACAATATATTTAAATTTTTGACAAATAAGATAAATTTTAAATCAAAATAAAGCATCTTCAAGAAAATCAATCTCAAGCAAAGTAGTTTAACTTTGAACCAAAGTAATTTTTAATGTTAATTGGTTTTTTCTACTAGTCTGAAATCAATATTAAGTATTGATTTTCAACTTTTAAATTGTGAAAAATTGCTCTTTAGCTGCGCTGGGGTCCAAACCCAGGTCTTCCAGATTGCCGGTTTGGTTTTATTAAAGTAGTTGGATTTTGAATAAAAAATGATGAATTTTCAACAAAAAATGTGGAATAGTTGATATTTTAGTTAAAGGTGATTCTAATTTTTAATAAAGAACAGTTTAATTAAACCAGGAAGATTAATCCTGTACCAAGAAGATTCATTTTTTACTAATAAAGACCAATTAATCTAATCAGAAACGCTCAATGATCGAATTAGTAATTTTGAATATAAAACTATTTTTGGTTCACTTTGATAATTTATAGAAATGTAGGAAATTAATAGAGAATTGAATTTCATCAATAATCATATTATTTTATTATAGTACACAAATCAGTCACTTCTGTTGACTGAAAATCAGTTTCTTTAAGTAACTATTTGATTCAGTCAGCAATATTGTCTTATTTATCTATAAAAGCGACTTCTTTGCCAGTAGAATTTACTGGTTTTTCAGACAAAGCATGCTTGCTTAATGTGAACAGACAGATTTGGACTGATTTATTTCAACAGTGTAGAATGTCATGAAACTTAGGTATTTTAACGACTTCACTGTGAAAGGAATAGCGTGATGAAATACAAATAATTCAGAAGGACAGATAAGGAAGTAAAGAGTCATGGGAAAGACATTCTTAGTTGATTTTGTATACAAAAATTGAGCCTATTCATTAAAAATTAGCCAAACTATAAATTTATTCATAGAAATAGTTTAAATAATAAATAATTGTTGTAAATTTGCAAAGTAGCATAGCAGAGAGTCATCAGAAAGACATCCCTAGTTAATTCCGTGAACAAAAATTGAGCCTACTCATTGGAATGTCGCCAAATTGTGAATTTGTTTATGAACATTTTTTTAGTAATAAATAATTTCTCTAAACTCGCAAAGTATCATGGGAAAGAGTCATCGGAACGACACATCTGGTTGATCCCGTAAATAAAAATTGAGCCTATTCATTGAAAAGTCGCCAAACTATTAATTTCAATGAGCTTAACATTGCCAATCTCGAAAAATTACTTTTTTTTTATTAATTTTTATATAATAAAATGAAAAAATTTTTTAATTATTTGAACCATCAAGGAATTATTCCTATATAGTTATAACACTGTTTTAAGATCTTCTTTGATCAATCTGAATGTCTTAATAGAAATAGCACTTTAGGAAAGTTAGAAAAAAAAAATTTGTTTTTAAATAACAAATTTTTAACCAATCAAAAAAATCTAGTCACACAAATCTTTTTAAAATTTAAAAAACTTTTATTTAAAAAAAAAGTTTAAATCGGATGAATAATGTGGTCTACTAAAGTATGATGAAAGAGAGCTAATTACCGTTTAACTTAACCGATTGATTTTGGCAGGTCAACGGAGTTAATCGTCGATTACCGCTGGCTATCAGAACAGAATCTCAAAATCGAAGTTTGCACGTGAGCACTAAAATCATGATCAGAGCGAATGTGGATCATTTTTATAATATTTTGTATCATATCTAAGCTTTTGTATTTATCAATTGGTAGATGAACGAACTATGAGGCTAACATATCTTTGATGAGACGTCCCTAACTTGTAAATAATTGTGTTTCTATAACCTCAGTTTTCTTACCTACTGTTTCGTTTACATCACATGACTTGATTCACGTCGCTGTCAGCTGGTTGTCAGCTTGAACCGTGCGCGCGCAAGAATCTGAAACGTGCTTCTTGTAGCGGCCAATCAGAATCGCCGTTACAAGAGAATATCAGAGTTACCACGTAAAGGGTATATGATTAGCTAATCAGAGTTAAAATGTTCATGGTGGAACGCATCACAATTTAATCATGATTAAAACCTCGGTTAAAAAATAGTCATCATTAGCTAATCATGTATTTATTCAGAGTTGGTGAAATCGGCCCTAAAAGAAAAAAGAACCACGGATTCTTTTTTTGCTCCACTGTGCTACGGATGGTATCGGATCACCACCCGGGTGATCTATTACGTTTAGCCTTGACTTTGAAAGATGACAGCGATGCCCTAAATTGAGATAAAAATATTTTTAAAAAGCTGGTGGAAGTATTATTAAATTCTGTGTTCAATAAGCTGTAGTTAAAGTGATTTGGCCTTATGAGTATTGATAGTTTAATGAAGAATTTAAAGAGCTTGTTGAATACTTTTTGAAAATATTTTGAAGTAGACTCTGCATGGCGTTATCCCCTTTCAAAGTCAAGGCTGATTTTTAATAGATCACTTGGTTAGTGGTCCGATACTTTGATGCCTTTAAATGATGTCAAGTATTTAAAGCTAAAGTAATGGCTTACATTTCGTCAAATAAATAATTATTTATAATTTAATAAAAACATACTGGAAGATTCTTATTCCATTCGCTTATTATTTTTTATATTTATAACGTGAGTAGAGTAAGTTTGAGTTAGTTTTTTTAATTGTTTCCTTATCTCTTGTAACACTATGTACACAGTTTCAAATAAACTCCTTTTTTTATGTATCACACGTTATCTTGACCAAAGGTGCAGTTACTGACGAGTACTAACTATAAACAAACCTTTATAGAAATTCAGTGTTTTATTAAAATCTGAAGAAAGGAGACACAATAATTCACTCAGAAAAAAAGGGTTGCAATAATAATATTATGATAATTAGGGGACTGAAAATAAAAACTTGGAGAATAAATATTAAACATTACATTTATGTGAGAAAAAATTTTTATTATTGACGACAAACGCTTCTACTTTAAGTCACATTATTATTGGATTATTATTGCAACCCTACTTTCCAGAGTGGATTGTTTCATTTCTTTTTAGTATATTTTTGTAAAAGCTTGTTAATTTTTTTTATTTCTCTTTCGTTTTTTTTCAAAATCAGAATTCATTTTTTTAACCGAAAATTGAACTAATCTATATTTGCCAAAATCTATATTTGTACTTGTTTAAAAGTTGAACTATAATTTGTTGAACATTCATTTTTTTGGTTAAATATTCACATATTTTTCTAAATATTCGTTCTTTTTTGGTTAAAAATTAATTTTAACACAAAACTAAACTATTCTATTATTGTTTAACAATTGATTGTTTTAAGTTGAAAATTAACAAATTTGGTTAAAAATGTATATATTTTGTTGTAAATTTGTCTTTTTTGTTAGAGAATTGATCTTTTTGATTTATTGTATTAGTTGAAGATCTATCTCAGTGGTTGGAAATTAAAATATTTCAACTATCCCATTACTAGTTAAAAATTCTTTTTTTTTCACTTGAAAATTCATAAATTTGACTGAAAATTGAAGTATTTTTTTGTAAATTCGTCTTTTTATGTTGAAAATTCTACTATTTTCGTAAAGAATTCAAATATAGAAATTAACTTTTTGTTTTTTTATCAATATTCTCGCGTTGAAAATTGAACCATTTCCTAGAGAATTTATATTTTGGTTTGAAAATTCAACAATTTGGTAGACATTTTTTCCTTTCTTGAAAGAAAAAGTCTTTTCTAATAGAAGTTTTAACCCTTTTTTTTTTAATTCGTCTTTTTGGGTTGAAAATTCTATTATTTTCATTAAAAATTAAAATAGAAAAAGTTCTTTTTTGTGGTTGAAAATTTATATTTTCCGTTTGCAAATTCAACTGTTTTCTAAATAATTCCTATTTTTGGTTTGAAAAATCAAGAATTTGGTAAAATGAAATTGGGCAAATTAAAATCTTCTTGATTTAAAACTACAATATTTTTTGTATAAAATATCAAGTATTACATTTTTTGTTGAGGATTCATCGTTTTGGTCAGATTCGACGGTATTTAATTAAAAATTAAAATATTTTTTGGTTGATATATTGAATATTAAATTTTTAAAATGATTGTTGTTGTTTAAAATTTTATTGTTTTATTTAAAATGTAATTGTCTTGTGTAACATTTGTCTTTTTGTATAGAAAATTTGTCCTATGGGATTGGAAATTCAAATGCTTTGAAAAAAATCCAGCAATTTTGTGTTCAGTTTCATTTTTTTTATACGACCATTTGCTTTACAATTTATCTACTAAGTTATAGATGCAACTATTTCATTTTTGGTTGAAAATTGATCATTTTTATGCAGATTCAAATTCAACTTTTTGTTAAAAATTAGGGATAAAGTTCCGAATAGCTGAATCCTCAGATTTTCTTGAAACTTTGCATACTTATGTATTTGACGCGCTGATTACGAATATGATAGTTAAATTTAGCCACAAGGTATTTTATGGTGAAACCATGGAAAAACCATGAAAACCACGGTTTTTGTGTTTATCTAATCGAATGTGCAAAATTTTGCAAAATCTTTCAAACAAAAGTTATAGATCTTATAAAAATACATATTTTTTGTGGAACGCATTTTTTTCTGAAAGTGGTGATTTTCGCGAAAATTAGTGATAATCAATTTTCATTAAAAAAAACC
>JAUELO010000098.1:118789-133268 GCA_032357855.1 Amphibolips quercusostensackenii
AAGTGCTGATGAACAAAGTGAGTAATCAGATCATTGTTAAAGAATGTAGTGTGAATGCTTGTTAAAATTTGTGAAAGAAATGCGTTAAGATGGTTTGGGCATGTTGAAAGAGTGAAAGATGAACGATTGATGAAACAAGTGTATCAAGGTGAAGTAAATGGCAGTATGCCTAAAGGCTGACCGCGGAGAGAATTGTTTGAATCTGTGAATCAGACCCTAATTCGATGAGACATAAGAAGCCGTAGAAACACAAGAACTTGCATGAGAAAATGCACGAACGTGATGGAAGCGAAAGAGGGGAGCTAAGACAGAAAAGTGTGGCGACAAATAGATTATAAGAAATGCATAAAAATGAGTGCTAGTGCAGTGAATGACGCCTGAGACCAAAGCACCTTGTGTACCAATGAGCCTGAGTTGAAATCTTTGCATTATGGTTTTGTAAGGCATTTCACTTGGGTTGGTCGTTAGAGAGACTGATCAGCAATCTAATGGTTCTTATGCATATCATATCCATTATAAATATTAACATATAATAATTACTGCTTTTTTCTATAAAATTAATATGACTGACAACTTTAGAGGGATAATTTCCTGAATACAACGGTGTCTCGCCTCTTCACAACAAACGCCAAAGCGAGATACTGACACTTTTAACCATTCGCGACAATTAGGTGATAGCCATATGGTCATTACAGGACCATCCTTATTCGCAAGTAGAGGTCGTGTCATCGTAGGATATTAAAGCAGAAATCATAATCATTTGCAATGTATTTGTTTTAAATAACAACATTTATTGGTCGTATTTGATACAAATAACGAATGGTGGCATAAAAGGCCTAAGTTTGAATTTCACCGATTGGGTGCAGACCGTCGTTATTTTCTTGTTCTTGCGTGTGATGAAGTTGCTGCTACACACAAACTAATATGAAGCAAATCAGGAATAGATAAACAAGCACACCATGAAGCATGCTAGCATGCAAACATGCAAACCTTGAAGCAGACCCTATAGAAAACTATCAAGACAAAAAAATAGGCATAGCTGAATCAATTTAACCTATGAACAGAGCATTGCATTAATCAAGAAAGGATGCAGTTATGCATATGTTCGTCGATTCCATCAATATTTACAACAAACAGTTGGAATAGGTTTGAAAAGGTTTGTAATTATAGATACTGAAAAAAAACATCAAAGCTCAATTTATGTTTCATGGGCCACTTTGATAAATATAAATGAATAATCAAGTCTAGAAAAATGGAAAGCGTTAGGGTTTCACATGTAATTATAGAAAACTGAAAAAAACATCAATTCCTAGGTGATCCGCATTGCTGAAGATTCTGAAAAGATAAAATATTGTCACATAAGATTTTGTTGCAACTTCTAGCAACAGGCACGGTGCAATTACAAAATTCATATGTTGCAATATTTTCAAATATTTTGAATATAGAAAGAGATAAATAAGACACATTGACACATTGTGCAAGACATTCATGTAGCTTCTTAAATGCTCTTGACCTAAAAATATCGTCAAAATATCCCGTCAGTCATTTTACAAGGCAACACCTATGTTAACAAAAAATGTTGTGATGAGATGAAAACTATACAAAAAAGAAGCAATAATTTCCTAACACTAAAATAATGATTTAAAAAACCGCTGATTAGAATCATCAGTAAGAGTAAGCTCGTGTGCTCATTTGGTAATCAAAGGAGAAGTATCTACCAAAATGAGGAGCAGCATTTCAAGAAATTAGTGGACTGCTGACCATTAATAACATTAACCTACGATTAAAATCTGGAAGTGCCTTAAAATTCACGAAAAGTACTAATAATATCTCTGCTTGCTGCAAAGAGATCAGCGTGTCAGGAGACAAGTAGATCTTCAGTGCAAGGGATTACTCTATGTTTTAGTGACAGGTTTTCGTAAGGGTTTGGGTTTCTTGTTGCATAACGCGTATTCGATTTGTGAGAAGAAAAAACCCTCCGAAAACAAGAAAAACTAACTGTGGAAATTTTTGCCAAATTATTGCAAGCTACCTACCTATGGATTTGATTGAAATGTCTGCGAAAGCTTTGAGAAAATTTTAATTGGTGAGTAAGTTAATTTGAATCAGGAATAACCCACCCATCAAAACCCTTTTGCAGACACTGTTTAGTCTCCTTATTATAATTACTGGTCTATGCTATCCATAAAATTAGAAACGTGCACTAGTGACAAAAAAATTGTCATAATAATGTAATTAAATGCTCTAAATCATTAAAAATACAAAAAAAAGTAATATAATATTCTTTTATCGATATCATTTAGTTCTTACGTAAAAATATGGTAGAAAAATAATAAGAGAAGGTGTGCCATTCTTCCCTCTTATTCCTTTAAAAAAACTAGAAAAAATGCTGTGAACAAAAGAACATGCTCATCATTTTTCACCTGTCATTTTTTTATCGTTTTTAACATTGTTTTCTCTGTGGTCAAGAAGAACGAAAGAACAAACTTAACAGAAAAGATACTACATACATATAATTCATTATTATTCATTTAAAAAAAGCTCGCAATGCGTTATCACGTAAATCCAACATACAAATATGCGCAATAATTAAAGCCCTGGAAAAGATAAATTCAGACTAATAAAGATCTGTTTTTCCAAAATCTTTGTTTAAACTGTAAACATGATACGTTGATATCGTTTTTCAAATGCCGCTGTTTTTTCTATAATATACAGGTGTACAAACAAGTAGAACATAACATTCTATGTCTCACGTGGACGGTTGATTGAAATTTTATTACTTATAATTTTCAACCAAGAAAACGTGAAATTTGGTCAAACCTACTAGTATATACATAAAAGAATCTGGTAGATAATTCCTTTTTTTTAATTTCAGTATCACATACTATTAACTACTGTCATCCATATTAATAAAAAATGAGCATCACCGCTGGTACTGTATTCATCGCTTTAATCGTTTTCCTTGATTTTACTGGTAAATATATAATTATACAATATCGTATTTATTATTCAAGTACACTATAAAACAAACACAATTCTTTTTTTTTTATTTCACGCAATTTTAAAGTAAAAACATAAAACTAGCTGATGTTGAATGATGTAAACCAGGTAATACTTCATTAGAAGATGTTGACTTTTGATTTGTTATACAATAAAACATAACCATATTGTGTACTAAAAGACTGTACCTTATGAAAGTCTTTGGATTAGAAATAGGAAGCCAATGTTTTAAAACTTTTGAACTGTTTCCTAGAATTATAAAAATACATTCTTTGAATAATGCTTGCCAGAATAAAAACTCTTTTTCTAAAGGAACAGACACAAAAAAACACGGTAAGTGAGCGAAAACACAGGAGCTTCAATGTAGACAAAATTTGAAAATATTTTATATTTGTATTAAAACTTGCGTAAGATCAAAAAAATCTTTTTTATTTCTTTTTGCAGTTTTCGTTTATCTTTATTTAATCATCCTTATGCATATGAGGTCCATTATAAATACTAATATTCACATATTTCTGTTTTTTCTTACAGAAGTAATACGTACAAGGCTGACGACTTTAGAGGAACTATTTCCTGAATACAACGGTGTCTTGCCTCCTTTAGAACAAATGCCAAACCGAGATACCCATAAGTTTAACAATTTCCGACAATTAGGTGATCACCGTATAGTCATTCCAAGACCACCTTTCTTCGCAAGAAGAGGCCATGTCATCATTGGATGGTTAAGTGGAGATTTTATTCCTCCGCTATGCATTTGCTTCAAACAACATAATATATCTGCCGTATTTGACACAAATGAAGACCAGTGGCTTGAACTGCCTAAGTTTGAATTTTACTATTTGGGTGCAGGCTGTCGTTATTTACTTGTTCTTGCGCGTGATGAAGTTGCTGCTACACACAAACTAATATACAACAAATTAATAATAGAAGAACAAGCACACTATGAAGCATGCAAACATGCAAACCTTGAAGCAGACCGTATAGAAAACGAGCAAGACAAAAAAATAAGCAGAGGTGAATCAACATATGAACAGAGCATTGCATTAATCAAAGAAAGATACAGTCATACATATGTTCGTAACTTTCAGCAATGTTTTACAACAAACAGTAGGAGTAGGTACTTCGAAAAACATCGAAGGTAAAGATTTTGCATAGATGGAATCTTATCAACACTAACTACCTACCATGTTCACCTTATATTCAGTGACATGTCTGTGATAGCTTCGAGAGGATTTTGATTGGAGACGTGTTAAAGGTGAATTTAAATTAGAAATAACCCACCAATCAAAACCCTCTCACAAACACAGTTTGGTCTCCTTACTATTATTATTATTCCATGCTACCCATGAAATCAGAAAGGTGCACTAGTGACGCGAAAAAGTTGTCAAAGTAATGTGAAAAAATTGATCCTTTGATTTTATCCACATTAAGGCTTTTATGTTTTTTCTCGCTTAGCATATGTGTTTTTTGTCTCACGTCTTTTTCCATTATGATAGTCTGACAGTTTGTGAGCATAAGTCAGTATGACATTCTATGAAATTAGTTTTTTACTTGAAGCAAAATAAAGTTGTGTCCCTTGCATGAAAATCATTTCGCTTAGGTTTAAGAAACGATTGTAATAATTTACTAATTGATATGTGAAAAACAACATTGTTTGTTACATAAATTTTAGTTTCATGATATATGCACCTTATAAAAGTAGCGTAGTCTTCTGCTTTCTAAATTCTACGATAGGTTTCTTAAAAATGAGACTTGTAAGACGTTTATAAATTAATAAAAAATGCTTTAAACTGTTTCGTAAACCTAAATGATAAAACTACAATTGAAATATATACTAAAACATTATGTAATACCACCGCGAGGTAGTATGATTGTATTATTTTGGGTATATTATTATGTAATTATTTGTATTTATTTTATGAACACTTTGCTTCCTTATAGGTATTGATTAATTTTGTAGAAAATTAAATCACTTAATTCAAAATTTGTATTTGCTCGTCCAAAATACATTTTTTTGACTAAAAATACAAGCATTTTGTTTTTAGTTGTAAACTGATCTTTTTTAATTGAAAATTTACCTGTTTATTTAAAAATTCATGTATTTTATTCAACATTATTTTCTTTGAACATTGATTTTTTTGTTAACTGAACATTTAACATTGAACTTTTTTGGAAAAAAATTCAATTTTTTTTTTCTTGATTGAAAAAACCTTCTTGGCTACAACCTGTTGTGTAAACGGCTACTTTCAGAGCTAAAAAGTCCTTAATAAAACGCGTGAAATCTGGCTTGCGTTACACTGAACTATTTTGTTGAAAATTAGCCTTTTCTTCGTCGAATTTAACTGTTTTTTATTTGAAATTAAATTTTTTTCTTGGGTAAAAATAAATTTTTATGGCTTAAAATTTAAGCACTTTATTTTTGGTTGTAAATTTATTTTTTATTGATAGAAAATTTAATTTTCTAGTAGAAAATTCAACCTTTTTTTTCTTTCTTGACAGAAATAATATTCTTACTTGAAAATTAAACTTTTTAAATTAAAAAATCGTTTCTCTTTCGTTGAAAATGATTTTTTTTTATTACAAAATTATTAATTCTATTTTTTGTTAAAAACGATCTTGTTTAGTTAAAAATTCAATGATGTATTTGGTTAACAATTTGCTTCTTTCGTTTAAAAATGAATCTTTTTTGGTGTACATTTTATCTTTATCTTGTTAAGAGTGTAACTATTTGTGTAAGCAATAATTTGTTTTGATTAAAGATTCAACTATATTGTGCAAAATTTGTATTATTTTTTTCATGAATTGAATTGTTGTGGATTTAAAATTAAAATCTATTTTGGTTAAAAATCCGTGTATTGTAATAAAAACCTAATTAGTTTGTTGAATATTTAATTATTTTCTTGAAAACTCGTAATTTATGGTAGCAAGTAAGGCTATTTTGGTAGAAAATTTAACTATTTGTAGAAAATTTAACTATTTGTAGAAAATGTAACTATTTGTAGAAAATGTAACTATATTGTTGACAATTCAATTTTTCTTGTTTAAGATTAATTGTTTTACAAAAAAAATTAATATTGCAGTTTCTGTTAAAAATATATCATTTTTAGTTGAAAATACGTTTATTTAGTTGAGAAACCACGTATTTTTAAAAATTTCTATTCCTTTATACAAAACTATTCTTTTTGATTCTGGTTTTATCTTTTTGGTTTAAAATTAAACTATTTTACGAAAGTTTGATTTTTTTTTTGCAATTTTATTAAAAATTAGTCAGTTTTTCTCGACAACACTACTTTTTTTGTTGCATATTGTTCTTTTTGAATAGAAAATACAACTATTTGTTTTAATTTTTTTCTTGTTTGAAAAATAATAATTTGGTTGAAAGATGGTCATTTTAGCAGAAAATTGAACTTTAGTGTTGAAAATTCTTTTTTTTTTGTTGAAAATTAATTTCTTTCACCAAAAATATAACGTTTGCTTTTTTGTTAAAAATTTATAAGTTTAGTTAAAAATTTGTTTATTTGGTTGAAAATTTATGCATTTTGTTGAAAGCCTAACAAGTTTGTTAAAAATTTATTAATGTAATTAAAAAGTCGTAATTTTTGGTAGCGAATTAAACTATTTTGGTAAAAAATTTAACTTTCTGTAGAAAATTTTACTATATTGCCAAAAATGTAATTTTTCGTGGTTAAAACTCCACTTTTTCTACTGCAAATATAAATATTGCAATGTTTTTTTGAAAGCTTATAATTTTTAGTTAAATTTTTTTTTTATTTAGTTAAAAATCCATGTATTTTGTTTCAATTTTTTATTATATTTTCTGAAAATTGTTCTTCCCGATACTGATTTCATCTTTTTGGTTAAAAATTCAACTATTTGTCTGAAAATTTAATTATTCTGTTATACATTCAAAAATTTTATTAAAACCTAGTCAGTTTACGTTAACAACACTACTTTTTTGTTGCATGTTTTCCTTTTTGGATAGGAAATACAACTATTTGTTTAAATGTCCTTTGTTTTGTTTGAAATTTAATAATTTGATTAAAAGGTGGTCACTTTTGGCAGAAAATTCAAGTATATTGTTGAAAATTGCTTTTTTTGTTGAGAATTAATTCCTTTTACCCAAAATATAAATGTTGCATTTTTTGTTAAAAATTTGTAAATTTTAGTTAAAAATTCGTATATTTGGTTGAAAATTAAATCATTTTGTTAAAAATTGAAAAATTTTAATGAAAATTCGTAATTATTGGCTAAAAACTCTACTTTCTGTTTAAAGTTGTTCTTTTTGGGTAGATCATTCAACTATTTGTTTAATAATGAACTTTTCTGTCAAATATTCAACTCATTTGTAGAAAATTCATCTCTTTGGGTTATAAATACAAATACGTTTGTACAAAATTTAATTATTTGGTTGAAAATTAAACTATCCGCTTGATAATGATTGTTTTTTTAAGGGTTTATGTTTTAAAGTTGATCATGCAAATGTTTTGTAAACATTTTTTTTCTTTTACATGAAAATTCTGCTTCATTGGTAAAAATTTGATCACCTGGTTTAAAAATGCAACTATTTGATTAAAAATGTCATATGTAATATTTGTGAAATTAGATTAATAATTAAGACAGTTTTTATTTTGATTCTATTCCACTTTTGCAGTTTCATAATTTTGGATCAGTTTAAGAAACTATAAATGAATAAAACTCGTGCCAATGTGGGTTTTTCAAAGACTTGAGTATAACCCTGTCAATCTTAAAATTTGACAGTGGATAATTTTTGTTGAAGTTTGTCACTCTAGAAGAAATCAGCTGTCTATCTTGAAGTCTAAAAATACTGAATCAACTAGACTGCACTTTGAAAGGTGAAAAATGAAAATGAATGATCAGATCATTTTGTAGAGTCGGTGAAAAAGTGAAAAAGTGAAAAAGTGAGCCGTTCTCAGCCCAAGATCCATTATCCTTTAATTGGATGAAGATGCATATCCTTTTGTGTTGGACGATAGGACGTTTGGACGCTTGGACGATCGGACGATTGGAGGACTGGACAAGAGCATTAGCGACTCGGATCGTGTTAATTGTTTTGCCTCGAGATAATTGGGCTAGCCAACATGACAGCCTGCAATCCATGTGACTTACGATGACTTACGCTTTCGCCAGCGACTCCGCCCGAGTATAAGTGCTTATAAGGGGGTTTGGTTAATCGCCACTAACCTTCTTTTTCTTCTTCTTTTTCTTCATTTTTTTCTCTTTCTCTTTTTTTCTCTGCCTAGCTGACTTTCTTTATTTTTTTCTTCACATTTTATCATCGATTCCAAATTCTTTCTCATGGGCTTCGTTCCAATACTCCCTCTCACCCTGTCTATCCCTTTCCCTTTCTCTTAGCAACTATAGATCATTTCACACCCAGAAATTTCTGCCTGCTCAATATAAGCTGTCCAGGGCCTAAAGTGCTTCCGTTCTAACTCGATTAATACACTTTTTATCAGTGCCAGTCAACTTGTTATCAGAGTAATCCACTTGCAATCCGATTGAATCCACTTGTGATCCATGTGCATCCACTTGTACTCTGCGGTAATCCGGTGTAATTCTAGTAGTTACGAGTAATCCACTTGAAGTTTGTTGTAATACACTCGTAATGCGGGATAATCCACTTGTTATTAAAAATGATTTACTTGTAATCCAATACAATACAGTCGTATATCGTGTTAATCAACTTGTCATTCAGGAAAATTCGGGAAATTCAAAGTTATCCAATTGTAATCATTTATAGTCCACTTGATAACAATTGTAATCCAGTTGTAATCCACTATTTTTTACTGGTTATGTAAGTAAACCACTTTTCATCCAAAGTAGTTCTAGTCATTAGAAGTAATCAACTTGTGATTTAAAGTAATCTATTTGTTAGAGCGTCTCATTCCACATCTAATTGTAAGAATCTACTTGTATTTAAGGTTAATCCACTTGTATTCTGAATAAATCTACGTGTTTTTAATGCACTGATTAACGATTAAGATCCATGCGTTATTCACAATTTTTACTGTCAATGTGAGTAATACACTTTCAATCAAAAGTCGTTCTAGGCATTAGGAGTAATTAGCTTTTAATTCGATGTATTGTACTTGTTAATAATTTTAATCCACTTCTAATCGTAAGAACCCACTTGTATTCCAGAGTTAATCCACTTGTATTTTGAATAAATCCACATGTGAATCATGCAGATTCACTTGTAATTATTCTAGTTATTTCAGTATACCTCAGTATTTCACTTGTGATCCATTGTAATTTGCTCGTCATCTATAGTAATTCTGGTAATTTAAAGTATTCCAATTTTAATCCTATTCAATCTGCTTGTTAACGATTGTAATCTGCATTCAACCTACGATTTTTCACTGGTGATGTAATTAATACACTTTTAATGCAAAGTCGTTCTAGTCATTAGAAGTAATCAGCTTGTAATTTGATGTTATCTACTTGATAAGCTTTTTAATCAACCTGTAATTGTAGGAATCCACTTGTATTGCAGGTGATTCCGCTTGTATTCTTGATAAATCCACGTGTAAAACATATAGATTCACTTGTTATCCGGTGTTATTCTAGTTCTTTCAGTAAACCTGAGTATTTCACTTGCAATCCATCGTAATCTAATTGTCATCCGAATTGATTCTAGTAACTTGAATAAAGCCAATTGTAATCCTTTTTAATCCACTGATCAACAATTGTAATCCATGTGTTATTCACAATTTTTTAATAGCAATGTAAGTTATACACTCTTTATCCAAATTTGTTCTAGTCATTAGGAGTAACCAGCTTGTAAATCGATGTAATCTACTTGTCAGGCGTTTTATTTCTCATCTAATTGCAAGGAACCACTTGTATTCCAGGTAGATACGCTGGTATTCTTAATAAATCCATGTGTAAAACATGTAGATTCACTTGATATCCGGTGTTATTCTAGTTATTGAAGTAAATCTGAGTATTTCACTTTCAATACATGGTATTCTGCTTGTCACACAAAGTAATTCTGGGAATTAGAAGCTATTCAACTTTAATCTCTCTAATCTATTATCAACAATTGTAATTTATCTGTAATCTACAATTTTTTACTGGTTATGTAAGTGATACACTTTTAATCTAAAGTAGTTCTAGCCATTAAAAGTAATTAGCTTACAATTCGATCTAATCTACTTGTTATGCGTTTTGATCAACTTCTATTTGTATGAATCCACTTGTATTTCAGGTTAATTTACTTGTATTCTGAATAAATTCACGTGTAAGACATGTAGATTGACATGTAATCCGATGTTCTCTAGTTATTTAAGTATACCTGAGTATTCCACTTGTATTCCATCATAATCTACTTGTCATCTGAAGTAATTATGTTAATTCAAAGTATACTAATTGTAATGTGATCAATTCTTTTTGTGACATATTGTAATATAACATGCGATTTATAGTTATTCACTTGTAATACGATTATTCAACTTATAATCTGTTGCAATCCACTTGCAGCGCGATGAATGCACTTTCTAATCAGTTTAATACACTCGTAATAAGTGGCACTCTACTTGTAACAGACCAATGTACTTGTAACCCTGAGTATTTTCAGTACTTTAAAACAAACTTCTTAAAATATGATTGATTCATTTGTATTTTTTGTAATTTACTTGTTTCTCGGAGTAATCCACTTGTAATTGTATATATTACAATTGTATATCATATTAATCAACTTTTCATTTATGGAAATTCTGTTAATTTGAAGTGATCCAATAAAAATCCTATTTGATTGACTTATAACCCATTGTAATCCACATTTAATCCACAGTTATTCACATGTTATGCGACCGATCCACTGGTAATCACAGGTTATTCCATTCATTGTGAGTAATTCGCTTTTAATCTGCGGTAATCCACCTGTTAGGCAATTCAATATACTTATAAAACCACTTGTAATTGAACATAATCTGCTTGTGATTCTGATTAATTTTAGTAATTCAGAATAAACTACTTGCAATGCGATTATTCCACTTGTAATTCTGAATAATCCATTTGTGATTGCGAGTAATTATATTTATTGGCTGTGACTCTCTTTCAATTAAAGGAAATCTACCTTTTAAGTGTTTTAATCTACTTATAAATTGAATTAATTCATTTTTATTTCTGAGTAATCTACTTGTCGCCCGGATAAATCCATTTGTAAACCGCAGCGATCTACTTGCTACCCGATATAATACTATTAATTCTAGTAATTTAAAGTAATCCACTTGTAATCCGTTATAATTTACTTGTAATCCTTGGAAATTTCAATAATTAGAAATAAATGACTTATGATGCGATTAATCAACTTTTAATTCGTAGTAATCTACTTGTAATCAAAAATATTTTAGTTGTTTATCGTATTCATCCACTTTTTATCTGGAGTAATTCTGATAATTCTAAGTAATCCAATTGTAATTCTATTGAATCTTTTTGTAATACACTGTAATCGACATGTAATCCACAGTAATATATTTGTAATCAGATAATTCCAGTTGTTATCCAAAGTTATTCTAGTCAGTCAGAGCAATACAGTTGTAATCTGAAGTAATCCACAGTTTTAATAACCACGAGTATCCACGTGTAATGCGTCCTAATGCACTTGCAATACTTAGTAATTTCAGTAATTCGCAATAAGCCACTTGTAATCGAGAGAAATTCTGTTAATTCTGAGTAATCTAATAATTTTCATAATTAATACACTTGTAAACCATTGTAATTTACATGTAATCCACCGTCAACCCCTTGTAACCCGAATAATCTACTTGTAATCAGGAATAGTTCCAGTAGTTTAGAGTAATATACATAATATTCACGTTAATCTACTTATAAAGCATATTATTTCGCTTATAAATTGGATTCATTTACTTATGATTCGGAGTAATTATTTCCTAGTAATCTGAATAATCTACTTGTTATCTGTTGTAATACACTTTTTACCCTTAATATTTTCAGTAATTCCGAATAACCTACTTTTAATCTGATATCCACTTGAGATCTGTGGCAATCCACTTGAAATGCGCTATAATTCACTCGTAATCCTATTCAATCCAATTGTAAATCATGTTAATCCACTTTTTATATGACTCAACTTTAGAAACTTCAAAGTAATACCCTACAAATCTATTTAATCCACTTGTATTACGTTCTAATCTAATAGTAATCCTCAGTTATTTTGACAATTCAGAGTAATACACTTGAAGTCAACAGTAATCTATTTGTAAAGCGTGTTAATTCACTGTAAAATCGTATTAATCTACTTATAATTCTGAATAATTGATAAGTTTTCCGAAAAATCTACTTATCTGTCGTAATCCACCTTCAACCCTCAGTAATTTAAGTAATTTAAACTAACTTGCTTGTAGTGCGATCAATGCACTTGCGATCTGCGGTAGTCCAATTTTAATGCGCAATAAACTACTTGTAATCCTGTTAAATCCATTTGTGAATTGTTTTAATCCACTTGTAATCCAACTTTACTTTAGTAACTTTAGAGTAATACACTTCAAATCCGTTTAATCCACTTGCATTGCGTTGTAATTTTATTGTAATCCTCAGTTATTTTGAAAATTCAGAGTAATACACTGGAAATCAAGGGTAATCTATTTGTAGAGCGTGTTAATTCACTGTAAAATCGTATTAATCTACTTAAAATTCTGAATAATTGACTAGTTTTCCGAAAAATCTACTTGTAATCTGCCGTAATACACATTCAGTCCTCAGTAATTTCAGTAATTTAGAATAACTCACTTGTAATGCGATCAATTCACTTGCAATCTGCGGTAATCCACTTGTAATGCGCCATAAACCACTTGTAATCCTGTTGAATACATTTGTGGATTGTGTTAATCCACTTGTAATCCAACTTGGCTTTAGTAAATTTTAAAAAATACAATCCAAATCCGCTTAATCCATTTGTAATAGGTTGTAATCCACTTGTAATCCTCAGTTGTTCCAGCAATTTGGAGTAAGCCACATGTCATCAGTATTGATACACTTGTTATTTAGTTCCGATCTGGAATAATCCATTTGCAATCAGAATTTTTAAAAGCAATTTAAGTAACTCAAGTAATTAGCTTGCTTTGTTTTGCTGAAAATTAATTTTCTTAACCGCAAATTCAACTATTCTTTTTTTTTTTAAATATGGATCCTTTTTAGTATATTATTATTTTAATTATTTGCTTCATATTTATTTATCTATCAGCATCAAACTATTACATTTTTCATGTAAATCATCTTGTTTGGTTGTGAATTTATGTATTTTCTTGATTAATAGTTTTTTTTGTTCTTTCTTTTGTAGAAAATTTTTTGTTTTTTCTTGAAAATTCTTCTTTTTTGTTGAAAACAGATTTTTGTGATTCAAAATTACTTTTTTTTTTTACTGAAAATGAAATTATTCTATTTTTTATTGTGAATTCATCTTTTTAATCAAAAATCGTATTTTTTGGTAGATGATTAATCTTCTTGGTTAAAAAAGTCATGCATTGTTTGGTTACATTCAACTGAGTTTAAATTAAAAATATAATATTTTTTTTAATATTAACTGATTAAATTTCTTTTATAAAGAATTCATCTTTTTTGGTTAAGAATTAAGCTTCTTAAATAAAATTTACACAATTTTGTTAAAAATTCATTTTTTTTTTTGTTGAAGATTCATCTATGTATTTGGTTTAAAATTTTACTATTTTATCGAAAATTCTTCTTTGTTGCAAATTCATCTGTTTTATTGAAAATTCGTCTTTGGTAGAAAATTGATATTTTTTGTTGGAATTCAACTTTTATAATAAATGTTAATTTTATTCTTTAAAATACCTCTATAACAATTATTTACTTTTTTAAAATGTTTTTGATGTTGTAAAATGAGTATCTGAATTCCATTTTCAAAATTATATGTACATAGGTACATTTTAGTTATTTTTGAATTAGTTGAAAAGGTTACTTATGAATCAAATGTTAAGAAATGCAATTTCGAATTTAAGGAAAATTATTATTTAAAAATTATTTCAATTTTTTAATGAACATAATTGTTTAATACTTTTTATGCTGTAAACTAAATAATTAATTTTTAAATGATTCTATTATACTTAAATTTTGTAGAATTAGCTTAAAAGGTTACTAATAAATCAAGTTTTCAATAATGGAAGTTCAAATTTAAAAAAGCAAAAAGTAAAAATTATTTGAGTGTTGTGATGAAAAGTATAGTTTAATGCTTTTTATTTAGTCAACTGATTAATTAAATGTTAGCTTATTAATTTTTTTCACAATATTGAATTAGGCCGAGGTTAAAAGTTAGTTTTCCTTTTCCATTAAGTAACAAAAATTAATTATTTACTTGAATGTATTAATTGTATTGTATTGTATTAATTTTTGTATTTATATTTTATATTTATTTTTTATATTTTATTTATTTTATATATTTATTTTTATTATTATTATTTTTATTATTTTTATTTTT
>JAUELO010000098.1:215067-232407 GCA_032357855.1 Amphibolips quercusostensackenii
AAGTTTATTCACTCAAGGCTCTAACGGCCTTAAGAAACAAATTCTTATTACAATTGCTGCGCTTCGCGCTCAATTTTTTATATGTATTTATATAATTCTCTGATCATTAATATAGTAACAATAATTTTTTTAATGTGAATTTTTGTGCGCGGCGAAATTTCTGCATGACTACGATAACCATTGATATAACTATAACATTATCGAAATGCTTTGCATTTTTTCACACTTTTTTTGAAATCCAAAGAAAAATTTTATTTCCTCAAGCTTTGGTTTGACTTACTGAAAATGCTACCAAAAAATAAAAATTCCATTTTTGGTCAAACTGTGTTTGTTTTAATCTTAGAAAACTATATTTAAAATTAAAAAAAGAACGCTGCGTCATATGAAAATTAATTGTTTATTTGTAATGCAATTTGTCACAATTAAAACAAAAACTATGCATCCTACCAAAAAAAGATTGACAAAAAAATTCGTAGTTTTTTTGGGTGAATATTTTTTGTTTTTAATTTTTTTCGTAGCTTGTTTCATTTGTCCAAAAATTTAGATTTTTTATTTTTTAAGTTGTTTTTGGGGAAGTCAAACAAGAACTACGCGTCCTATCAAAAAGTAATTCATAACAAATTTGTAGATCTTCTTTGGTTGCATAATTTTTGTCTCATCATTTTTTTGTCTCTTGCATAGTTTGATCGCAAAATAAAATTTTTGATTTTTGACTATTTTTTTGGGGATGAAAAATTTAAATTTTTTATTTCTTAGAAAAATTCAAAAATTTGTTATGAAAGTCTTGTAGACCTTTTAAGAGCAACGTTTTTCTATTTTGGACTTTTTTCATATTGTGCGTTGTTTGACTCAAAGATTGCTTTTTCCAGATTTTTCATTCATTATTTAATATTTTTTGGGCAAAAATTTTAATGTTCGTTTTTGTTTTTAAATTTAAAAATTTTGTATAGTAATCTTGTAGGGCTTTTGAAAAGCAACGTTTTTCTTTTTCAGACGTTTTTTTATATCGTGCGTTGTTTGGCTCAAAATTTGCTTTTTCTTTTGTTTTTTTAAATTTTGAAAATACTCTAAGTCCTATAGTTTTCTTTTTATCAAAAAAAGTTATGAGAATAAATTGTTCATCTTTTTAAGGAATATTCATAATGGTAAATGGAATTTAAAAATTTTGAAAAAAAATGTTCTCAACAATTTTCAAAATGTGCTCACTTTTTGAATTTTCATTCAAAATAGCTGGTTAACAGACTTGTTCTTTCATTCAGGCCTTAAACAACTGTGCTAAAGCTCAATCCAATTAGATTATTGTTTCGAAAGTTATTGTGCCTACAGACAGACAGATTGACAGACAGACAGACACCTTTCCTAAAAATCGTTTTTTATGACCCACGCGGTCTCACAACGTAGATATTTGATGAAAATCAGCAAAGTCAAATTTTACATAAAACCAATACCTTTTCATTACAATAAGAATGTAAAAACCTTATAATTAACTTTTCAATTTTTTTTCTGACTTTTCAATATTTTGAAAATAAAAATAGATTTTCATCAAAAAGAGAATGTTTCTTTTTTATTCCCGGTGTTACAATATTTGTTGAATTACAAAATACTATAATGAATTTGAAAATATCATAGGGAATAAGCTAGTAATTGAATTTTTATATTAGATTTATTTCTAAATAATTTCAAGATAAAAGTCAACGTTTTTCGAAAAGCACCGGTTATATTTTTTGTGTTTTTGTCCTTAAAATACCTATTGGATTACAGGATACTATTATCACTTTAAAAATCCTATCTACGAGGTCCTTGTAATTAACTTTTAAAATTTTTTTTGTATTTTTAATATATTGAAGAAAAAAATTGAGTTCTTTGAAAAAGAGCCCAATTCATTTTTCTGTGCATGGTCTAAAAATGTCTATAGGATTACAAAATAACTTTATCGTGAGAAAAATTACTTCTAAAACGACCTTGTTAATAAATTTAAAGAATTATTTGTGCTTATTATATTTCGAAATTAAAAATATAGTTTATTCAAAAAAGGCTTATGGATATTTTTTTTCTAATCTCAAAATGTCTGCGGGGTTACGGTCCACTATAATAACGTGCAAAAACAATTTTGTAAATACCATGTTATTAAATTTTTAGATTAAAAAAATACTTCGCATCCAAATATTATATTTTTTTAAAAAGAACCTGGTAGATTTCTTGTGTTTCGTCCAAAAAATTCCCATATGATTACCAAATGCTATAATTATTTTTACAATTTCTTATAAAGACAACCTTGTTATTTAATTTGTAGAGTTTTTTGTGTTTTTGATATTTCAAACTTCAAAATCAAGCTTTTTTCAAAAAGGACCTTTTATATTTTTTTTATTGAGCTCTCAAAATGTCTTTGGAAACAGATCATTTTAAGCATGTGGAAAATCTCTTTTGTGAATAATACCATGTTATTAAATTTTTAGGTTTTTAAAAAAACTTCAAATATAAATATCAAATTTTTTCCAAAAAGGTCTACTGAATTGTTTATATTTTTGTCAGTTTCGTATAATTACAAAATACTATAATCATACAGATAATCTCTTATGAAAACAACCTTGTAATTCAATTGATAGAATTTTTGTGTTTCACATATTTTGAACATCAAAAATCGAGTTTTTTTAAAAAGTGCTTATAGGATTTTTTATTTTCCCTCTTAAAATTTCTTTCAGAACAGACTTCTAACAATTATGTGAAAAATTACTTTTGTAAATACCATGTTATTACATTCTTAGACTTTTTAAAAATACTTGGATATAAGTATCAAATTTTTTTAAAAGGATCTAATAGATTTTTTGTATTTGGTTTGAAATTTTTTGCAGCATTGAAAAAATACTCTAATTATATAAAAAATCACTCATAAAACAACCTTGTTATTTAATGTATAGATTTTTGTGTGTTTTAGATATTTTAAATATCAAAATCGAGCTTTTTCAAAAAGGGCCTTTTGATTTTGTTATTTTGCTTTCAAAATGTATGTGAAAACAGACTATTATATTCATGTGGAAAACACCTTTTGTTAATACCATGTTATTAAATTCTTAGATATAAACAAAATACTTCGAATACGAATATTAAATTTTTTCAAAAGGCCCTAATGGATTTCTTGTGTTTAGTCAAAAAATTTTGTCAGGATTACCGGATACTATAATCATATAAAAAATTTCTTATAAAAACGATCTTGTAATTTGATTTATAGAATTTTTTATGTTTGAAATATTTTCAAAGTCAAATCCGAGTAATCATGTGCTTTTGTCAAATTTTTGCGTTTAGAGACCTTCTGAACCCAAAAAAAAATTTTTTGAAAATGTGTCTGTCTGTATGTGTATCTAAATTTGTATTCTGTTAGCACAATAACTTTCGAAAGAATTGATATATTGAACTGAGCTTCGGTGAAATCCTAAAGTGTCCTAGAATGAAGGTCAAGTTCGTTAGCCAGACATTTTTTTAAAATAAAAATTCAAAATGTTAAAGTATTTTCAAAATTTTTTAAATTAGATTTTTTTAAGATTTAAAAATTTTATGTGCAACTATAAGTAGTACCTAAAGAGACGAAAAATTTATCCAAATGACTTTCTTTGATGAAAAAAAAATTACCAGGGTTACAGCATTTAAAAAATTACAAAAAACAAAGAAAAATGCACATTTTAAGCCAAACATCGCACGATGTAAAATAATGACGAAAAAAAAGAAAAACGTTGCATTTCGAACACCGTACAAGATTATAACAACGACTTTTTGAGTTTTCCCAAAAAATTGAATATTTAAATTTTTTCATTGCAAAAAATAATTAAAAATCAAGAATTTCATTGTACGGTCAAAGTATACAAGATACAAAAAATAATGATTTAATTTTAAAGATGATGAATTTAATTTTCAGATGAACGACCTGAGATACAAAAAAAAATAAATAGACAAAATTTGTTTACCCAAAAAAGCTGCAAATTTGTTATTAATTATTTTTTGATAAGATGCGTAGTTTTGGTTTTAATCGTGAAAAGTAAAATTAACAATAAAAAATTTCATTTTCGGAAAAACGACGCAGGGTACGAAAAGAAATTGATCAACAAAAAGTGTGCTTCTAAAAAGATCTACAAATCTGTTAGCCATCACTTTTTGATAGCACGCGTGTTTTTTTTTTAATTCATCTGTTTTTAGCCTAAAATTAAAATATTTTCTACTTGAAATATCAGCTATTATATTTTATTTGAGAAATAATTTTTTTGGTTGCTGATTTATCATTTCGATTGCCAATACCCTCTTTCTGAGACTAACTATTTTGTTTAAATTCCTTTTTGTGGAAAATAATTTTTTTTAACTGAAAAATTAATTATTCCATGTTTGATTGTAAATTTATCTTCTTTAGTTTGAACTTTGATTATATAGTTGAAAATTCATTTTTTTAGTTAAAAATGTAGTTATTGGATTGAAAACTCCTTTAAAATTTACAATATTTGTTTGATAATTTTTAAAATTTATCCTTCTGTTTAAAAATTTATCTTCCAAATTGAAAATTAATTTTCAGTGGAAATACCTTTTTATCAATAAAAATTAACCTACGCTATACAATTTTTACATTCACATCAGAGAAGGTATTAGGTTTGTGTAAAATTTGACCCCCCCCCCACTATTTTTGTTCTTGTCAAATGTCTACGTTTCGGGTGTGCATGTGGTTGTGTATGTGGTTGTGTACGTGGGCGTGCATGCGTGTCTGTAGATTTTTAGTCTGTTAGTACGATAAATTTCAAAATAATTAGAAGAATGAATTAATCTTTGGTAAACTTTTTAAGTGTCCTGAGCTAAAGATAAATTTCATTACCCAGAAACTTTAGACAAGGATTCAAAAAGTTGAAGCATTTAAAAATTTTTTAAGACCGGAGTTATTTTTTTACCCGAGTTATAGCATTTAAAAAAATTACAAAAAAAACAAAAATGCACATTTTAAGCCAAACATCGCACGATATGAAAACATTTCAACAAAAGAAAAACGTTTTTGTTTTGAATTACAACAATATAAATAAAAAATTTCGTTTATCGGTTAAACTATGCAAAATACGGAAAGAAATGAAACCCAAAAAATGTCCACTCAAAAAAGATCTACAAATTGTTTGCAAATTAATTTTTGACAGCCCGCGTAGTTTTTGTTTTAATCGAAAAAAAACAACATTAGAAATAAAACAAATTAATTTTTGGAAAAACGACGCAAGGTGCGAGAAAAAGTTAGTAAATAAAAATTATTCACTAAAAAAAAGATCTATAAATTTTTTATTAATAATTTTTTATGCAACGCGTAGTTTTTGTTTTAATTGCAAAAAATACAATTAAAACTTACAAAATTATATTTTTTGACATTAATAGACACAAGCTGTTCACCCAAGAAAGAGATACATTTTTTCAATTATCGTTTTTTGATAGGATGTGCAGTTTTTGTTCTATTCGTAAAAAAAACAACATTGAAAAAAATACAAATTAATTTTCGGAAAAACGACGCAAGGTGCGAGAAAAGATTAATAAACAAAAGCTATTCACCCAAAGAAAAAATCTATAAATTTTCTATCAATCATTTTTTGATGGAACGCCTAGTTTTTGTTATAATTGTAAGAAATACAATTAAAACTAAAAAAATAACATTTTTGGACAAACGCCACAACCTACGAAAAAAACAAATTGAAAAAAATTCTGCACCTGAAGAGGATATAAAAATTTTGTATCAATTATTTTTTGAGAGGATGCGCAGTTTCTGAATTAATCGTGAAAATTAACATTAAAAATAAGATAAATAAATTGTGTCGGAACGACACAAGGCGCTTAAAAACATTAATATACCTAAGTTGTTTCCTAAAGAAAGAGATACAAATTTTTTAATTATCGTTTATTGATAGGATGCGCAGTTTTTGTTTTGTTTATAAATAGCAACATTAAAAATAAAAAAAATTAATTCTTAGAAATACGACGCAATGTGCGAGAAAAAATTAATTAACAAAAGTTATTTACCCAAAAAAAATATCTGTAAATTTTTTATTAATCATTTTTTACTGGAACGCCTAGTTTTTGTTTTAATCGTAAAAAATAAAATTGAAACCAAAAAAGTTGCATTTTTGGAAAAACCGCACAACCTACGAAAAAATACAAATTGACAAAAATTCTGCACCTAAAGAAGATATAAAAATTTTGTATCAATAATTTTTTAATAGTATGCGTAGTTTTTGATTTAATTGTAAAAAATAAAATTAAAAATAAAATTAAAAAATTGTGGTAAAACGACACAAGGTACGAGAAAGCATTAATAGACACAAGTTGTTCACTTACGAAACAGATAAAAAAATTTTAATTATCTTTTTTCGATAGGATGCGCAGTTTTTGTTTAATTCGTAAAATGCAACATTAAAAAGAGAATTAATTAATTGTTGGAAAAGCGACGCAAGGTGCAAAGAAAATTTAACAAACAAGTTATTCACTGAAAAAAAGATCCATAAATTTGTCATGAATCATTTTTTGATAAAATGCGTAGTTTTGGTTTCAATCGTGAAAAATACAATTGAAAATAAAAAAATTACATTTTTCGACGAAGAACACGAGCTAGGAAAAAAGACAAATTGATAAAAATTTTGCACCTACAAAAGATACACAAATGTTGTAATAATTAATTCTTGATAGCAAGCGTAGTTTTTGATTTAATCATGAAAGTTACATTAAAAATGAGATGAAAAAATGGTGGAAGAACGATACAGGTACGAGAAAAAATTTACTGACAAAAGTTGTTTACCCAAAAAAGAGATCCAAATTTTTTAATTATCGTTTTTTGATAGGATACGTAGTTTTTGCTTCATTCGTAAGAAACAATATTAAAAATAAAAAATTAAAATTTTCGGACGAGCGACAGAAGCTCTGAAAAAGATGGATTGACAAAAATTGTGCAATCATAAAAGATCTACAAATTTTTTTTCAACACCTTTGATAGAAAGCGCAGTTTTTGTTTTGATCGTAAAAAATATCATTGACAATTTGTAGAAAAATTGTGAAAAAGCGATATAAGGTAAAAAAAAAAATAAACAAAAGTTTTTCACACAAAAAAGTCTACAAATGTTGTATTAATTATTTTTTGGTAGGATGCGTATCGAGCCCAAAGCGCGACATCCAACAGACGCGCGCCCTAGGCGCGCTTAAAGCTGCGAACGCAGCGAGCCGCACACGATTAGAATGTACTCGCGCAGCGGAAAATTTTTTTTTACTTTAAATACAAATATGATTTTTTTTTAAAGGCCCTAATGGATTTTTTGTGTTTGGTCTGATCCCGCATGATTACCGAATACTATAATTATATAAAAAATCTCTTATGAAAACAACCTTGTTACTTAATTTATAGAATTTTTGGAGTTTAAAGTATTTCAAACAATAAAATCGATCTTTTCCAAGAAGAGCCTTTTCAATTTTTTTTATTTTTGCTGTTTAAATGGTTTTGGGATGACAGACCACTATAATCATGTCGAAAATCCTTTTTGTGAAGACTGTGTGATTGAATTTTTAGATATATATTTTTTAAATTACTTTGAATATAAACATAAAAAGTTTATTCAAAAGGAATCCAAGGAATTGTTTTTCTGGTGATAAAATAAATGTCTGTAGGATTAAAGACTACCAAAATCATGTAGGCAACCCCTTTCGTAAAGGCCGCGTAATTATTTTTTCTTTCTTTTCTTTCTATTTAAATACCTTGAATATAAAAATCGTCTTTTTTCAAAAAGGACCCAATAGATCTTTGTTTGTTTTTTATCGTAAAGTATCCATTTATAAAACCATTGCAAGCCTCTATTTTATACGATTATGATATTTATTTATATTTCCGACTTTAATTGTGATACAGATCAGCTTTTCTGGGTCAGACTCCAATCTGGCTTCAGTTGTCACACGAGAATAAAAGTGCTTCGAAAATCGTTAGCCCTTTTGGTTCGGATTGACACCTCAGAATCGAGGTCAGCTATATAGCGGCCCTTGAATGTTATTCGAGGTTATCGAGCAGTCCACTCAGGCTTTGATTTCATTTTTACTTTCTCATCATTTTTTTTTCTTTGTTATATAATAGAGCCATTAAATCGTCTCGTAAAGTTATAATTCTTTAAGTCGCATGTGGACACATCACCTTGACATGTTTAATGAAACACTTATTTTATACCGATCAACTCTTATGCACGTAAACAATAGTGCAATTAAATTGGAATCTTTTCATGATAGAACTAATTTCTGTAATTAAGTATAATGTTCATACAAAATCGGTAAAGACAGTTAATTTTGATACTGTCAAAAACATTTTTTTTTTATTAATATAAAATTATTAATTTTATGACTCGATTCCTTACAGAAGTCCAAAATAAAATGAAAGTGTAGAATTTGGTAAAATTATTAATTCAATTTTACAATATCTAAATGGTTTTTAATACAATTTTTGATTAAAACTTTGATTTTTAAGTCAAAATTTAGTTTATATCAAATTGTTTTCAACGTAGAAAGCGCAAGAAGGATTCCAGAATTTAAATGTTAAAAAAATTACTTAAAATTTGTTTTAATTGTTTTGAAATAATTATTCATATAATATTTATTACTGAATTATCAATCTGTTATGTAATAGAATATTAGCTATTATTTTTATAATAAAAGTTTATTTTATTTTTTAAAATACCTTAATGATAATTATATACTTTTTAAAAATGTTTGTGATGTTGTGAAATGAGTATCTGAATTCAATTTTCAAAATTATTTGTAAATTTATTTAAATATTTTTTAAATTTGTTTAAAAGGTTATTATTTAATAAACTGTTTAGAAATGCAATTTAAAATTCAAAGAAGAATAAAATGTAAAAAATATTTTAATTTTTCAATGAAAATAATTATTTAATACTTTTTATTCTGTGAGCTGATTATTTAATTATTAACTGATTCTATTACACTTAAATTGTCAAGAATTAGTTTATAAGGTTATTCATCAATAGAATTTTTAGAAATAGAAACTCAAATTTAAGAAAAATATCAAGTAAAAATTATTTGAATTTTTGATTAAAATTATAGTTTAATGCTTTTTATTTTGTAAACTGATTAATTATTTATTAGATGATTAATTTTTTTACAATATTAAATTAAATAAAGGTTAGAAGTATTCTAAAAAAATTAATTAGCATAAATCGTCGCTTAAGTAACATAAATTAATTATTTGCTTTCACATTATGTAATTGAATATTCGCAATTATTTCTATAGTAAAAGTTTATTTTTATTTAAAATGCATCTATTTTAATTACATTATTTTAAAAAATGTTTTTGATATTGTGAATCAAGCATCTGAATTAAATTCTGAAAGTGATAAGTAAATATATTTTAATTTTCTTAAAAATTAGTATAAAAAGGTTATTAATAATTTCAATTTCCAAAAATAAAATCAATTTTTTAAAATATATACAAAGGAAAAATGATTTCAATGTTTCAAAGCAGGTACTGGTTTTAGAAATGTTATGTTGTGAACTGATTAATTGATAAAAGTTTATTTATATTTCACATATCTCTGTGAAAATTACATAATTTTTAAAAATGTTTTTACTGTTTTAAAATGAATATCTGAATCCCTTATTCAAAATTATATGCAAATGTTTGAGTTTTTTCGAAAATTAGTTTTAAAGGTTATTAAAACATAAAATTTTCAGGAATGAAAGTTTTAAAAAATATGTTCATAATGAAAAAATTATTTAAATTATTTAATGAAAATAATTGTTTAATGCTTTTTATGTTGTAAACTGAATCATTAATTATTTACTGATCCTGTTAAAACTTAAATTTTCTGGAGTTCCTTTAAAAGGTTATTGATAAATTAAAATTTCAGAAATGGAATCTAAGATTTAAAAAAAAGTAAATTAAAACAAAAGTTGGCGCGCATGCGCATGCGTATTATAGATTAGACCACAAAAAACAAATGTTCAACAAAATGCATCAATTTTTAACTAAATAATTGAATTAAATTAAAGAAGATGAATGTTTTTAACCAAAAATTAAATAATTAAATTTTTAGTTGAGAAAGTCATTTTTCACGAATTAAAAACGAATTTTTAACAAAATAGTAACATTTTCACTAAAAAAAATTTGTTTTGATTTCAAATGATAAATCATCAACCAAAAAAATGATTTTTTAAGAAACTGGTTTCACTTTGAATTAAGTAGTTAAATTGTCGACAAAAAGACAAATTTTCAAGAAATTTCATGAATTTTAAACTAAAAGAAATAAATTTTCAACAACAAATAGAATAGTTAATATATTAGGGAAATATAGTGTCAAAAAAATCAATTTTGATTAATATAATTTAATTTTTGGCTAATGAAATTAAATTTAACTGAAGACAGAAAAAAATGTTTAGTAAAAAAATGATTTTTTAACAAAAAAGTTCAATTTTCAACAAAGAAGATTAAGTTTTAACAAAATACACAATAATAGAGCAGTTAAATTTACAGTTAAATATTCATTTTCATTAAAAAAAAACAATTTTCAACAAAATAGGTCAAATTCAAACAAAAAAGTTCAATTTTCAACAAAGAAGATTAAGTTTTAACAAAATACACAATGATAGAGCAGTTAAATTTACAGTTAAATATTCATTTTCATTAAAAACAAACAATTTTCAACAAAATAGTTCAGTTTTAAACAAAAAACTTGAATTTTGAACACAAAAAGAGGAATTTTCTGCCAAGAGATTTTAACTAAAAAAGGCAAATTTTCAACTAAAAAAGATAAATTTTCGAGAGAAAATGGGATACTTAACGTTTCAGTTAAAAAATAACTTTAACTAAAAAACAAACGAATTTCGAACTGAAAAGTTAAATATTTAATCAAAGAAATTAACTTTTAACTAAAATCATGAATCCTCAAAAAAATAATCATTTAACAAAAGAGTTCAATTTTAGACCAAAGAAATGAATTTTTAACTAAAGAATATGTTTTAATTTTTGTTTAAAAAAGTAATTTTTTCAAAGTAAAATAAATTTTTATCAAAATAGGTATTTTTTCAACACAAAATATTAATTTTCTACCAAAATGGACAAATGTTTAACAAAATACATGAATTTTAGTCTAAAACAGATCAATTTTTGATCAAAAATACAATAGTTAAATTTTAAGTTAGGAAAACAAATTTTCAATAAACAAAATTTTCAACAAAAAAGTTAAATTATTAACTAAAAAAAAAGTTTTTTACTTAATATGATGAATTGTCAACAAAAAAAAAAAAATTTTTAACAAACTAGTATTTTTAAATTGTATGTATCAAATTTCAGAATATCCATAGACCTAAGACTTACATTTTCATATTTTTAATAGAAAAAATCTTTTTTAAAAGAATAGGGTTACAAAATAATAATTTTAAAATTTTACTTTTTGTACTTTTACAACACTATTCACAATTTTTTTCATCTCCGTTGACGAAGAAATCATTCGTATAAATACATCAAAACCTTCTTAAATTTAAAAATGAAAAGCTTAGAAATTATTTTAAAAAAAGAGTTTTTTTCTGATATTACCTAACAGTTACGAGTGTTTCTGAAACTTTAATATCATATTATTAATACAATAATAATTTTTATAATTATTTATGGTAATAAATGATCAATGCATTAATAAGCAACTATAATTATCTATTTAAAAAGCTCTACAGCCTTTAATTATTAACCGATTAATTTTTTTTTAGAATTGAAGAGAATTTAATTTTTAACAAAACGTATTACTTGAATATATTGAAACTTAACTAAAATTACAACCTGTTTATACAAAAAAGACAAATGATTTGTTTATTTTAAAATTTTAGTATTATAAACAAATAAACAATTTTCCTGCTTTTTTGACATATAAACAATTTTTTGGGATCTAAGAAATATGTATCGAAGTCGCTTTTCAGGCTGATTAAACTCTAAAAAATTGTTAAAATCTGACATTCAGTATTTTTGTAAATAACTGAAGTTAACAAATAGAAAATTTTCATCCCTCTTTAGCAGAGAAAATTCTTTTAGATCATAAATGTATTGAAATAACTTATCAGACTTATTATGCTGCAATATATTGTTATCAACTAAAATTAATATTTTTTATAAATAATTTCAATGAACGAAAATAAAATTTTTATTTATTTTTCGCGGAAACAAATTATTTTACATCTAATACCCATCTAAATAGCTTTGCAGGATTACTATGCCTCCGGAAATTGTAGAAATTTAATATTAGGCTTTGTTAAAAATAATTTTAGCTAAATAATAAAATATTTATTTGTAGCCTGACAAATAGCGTATTAGATTTACTAAAATAATTAATTTTTCGGATTCTAATTATTTTGATAAGGTATTTTGATACTCATAAGATGAAAGAGATTTTTTTTCAGAAAAAGATGCAAGCCTTCTATTTTTTAACTAAAATTATTTTAAACAAATCTAGGTCTCAAGGTTTAATAATTTTCTAAGCTTTATTATGTTTGTGAAGCCGCAGTTCTATTGATGTTAGTTTTTTTTTTTATGGTCTTATATGAATACGTTTAAAAAACGGATTTCTTTCAAGTTATGAAAAAATTCTTCTCTTTTTTGGCTAAAATGAAATAAATTCATTTGTTCACAGTAAATTGTAAATAAATAAATGTGACTTTTAGGTCACAGAGCACACACAGTCTATGTAGGTGTTCACCTGCCAGGTGAACGAAGACATCGCCGACATCACAAACACCATCATCCAAGAACAAATAAGGATGAAGCAGAGAATGAAAGACCAAGTATGTAAATGCTTATTAATTTATTAATGTTATTATTATATCGATTTGCATTAGTTGGCGTCGATTCGCTAGACGCAATCTTAATATTTTGTCTTTAGTAGTTTAGCTATAGCAGCATAGGACACTTACCGACCAAACAAGGTTCTGTTCTACGCTGAGTTACCGGCAGTCTGTACTACCATCAGTGTGTAATGCAGATCCTAAAATAGATTAACTTTCAGTTGATATATCAGCAATTAATCTTACCGATCCTGTTTCTTATCATTTTCCTTCTATTTCTCACATTATATTTTCTCTATAGTTTAATTTTTAATGTGGAACAGAATTTAAGTTTCAAGGCTCTTAACAAAAACTCTTTAAGATTATAATTTGAGCACAATATTGAAGTTATGAAAAAAAAACAAGAAGAATATAGACCATCGTGAGGCAAAGGTCGAGGAGGAAGATGTGAAGAAGAAGCAGGCTATAAAGAAAATGATTAGGAGCAGGGGATAATTTAGGAGATATATGAGGCGGGGGTGAAAAGGGTTAGCAAGGTAGATTACTGATATACCGACTGAGGATCGAATAATTTCAGGGATCTGCACTACCGTCTGATAGTAAAGCTGGCTATCGGTAATTTGCCATAAAACATAACCTTGCTCATTCGTTAATTTTTTCAGTGCCTTCAGAGATATTTTGTTGTCCTTTTGAATTAAATTATGATAAAAGTCAGCTTACAATTTTTGCTTTCTTATAGTTACGCCTCCGGCCCAGAGGGTGCAATTTATCCTTGGGGAGGAAGTTGGAGATGATGCTCATGAATCTCATCCCTTGTTCTCGGAAATGGAAGAACTCATTAGGGATGGCGACGAAATGGAATGGAAAGAGACTGCAAGGTACATTATAGCTTTACGAGTAAAATACTGATATCTCTGAGTCGACATAATACTTGCCTGATTCCCATATTACCGAAATTTTTCTTCCAGAATTCACCTCGACGCGAATTCAGATTTTAAATTAAAAATTTGAAATAATAAATAAAAGACGGTATTAAACATTTGTATGGGCCTAAATTTCTGAAAAAAAAACATTTGAAACACATGCAAAAATTAAATTCTGTTGTAATTTTGAAATTTAAAGACCATACAAACGTTTCTTAGTGTCTTTTATTTAATTTTATAAATTCCAACTTGATGTCTAAATTTGTGTTTAGGTATATAAGTGCTTCCGGGTAATGATGTCGGCAAAAGAGGAAGCGGGTAACCATTACGTGTCATTAAAGCCACTAAACTATACTTCTTCTATTGCCCTTTAGATGGATCAAATTTGAAGAAGATGTTGAAGAGGGAGGAAACAGATGGAGTAAACCGCATGTAGCAACACTTTCTTTACATTCTCTATTTGAATTAAGAAGCCTTTTGTTAAACGGAACAGTTATGTTGGACATGGAAGCATGTAGTTTAGAAAAGATTGCCGACCTTGTTCTTGATAACATGATTAACAAAGGAACATTGCCATTTGAAGCCCGAGATAAGGTTATTACAAGAATTAATAGCTAGCCCTGATCCTAACCCTAACCCAAATCCTACCTCTGCCTCTAAGCTCAAAAATTTTAACACTAATCCCAAAAACCAAACCCTTAAACCAAGCCTTAATCCTGAAATCATAAAACCCTTATCCTAATCCTAAAAACCTAACCCCACCTCTTACTTTAACCCTAAAATTTTAATCCTAAGCCTGACCCTGATACTTATATTAAAAGCCTAACAATAAAACTCAGCCCTAAGCCCTGATGAAAAAGAAAAACGAATTAATTTTTGATGTTAGGTGAGAGAAGCGCTTTTAGTGAGACATCGGCATCAACACGAGAGGCGCAAAGATACGAACATGTCGAGGCTTCCGATTATAAGATCCTTAGCCGAGATTGGCCGAAATCATTCCTCATCAAAAAGTGAGTAATTTGTCTGATTTTTTATATTTATATGTAAACAGATACGTGCATATGCGTACATAAACAATAAATGTATCTTTTAATGAAATCTATCGTTATTTAAAAATAATTTTCAAAATATGTACATTCTTGACATTTTCATTACTTTTTTGGAACACTTTCAGAGTATATCTCTACATAAGGTTGGTTTAAAAATTTTCTAAGTAAATGATATAACTTCTATAACAAATCACTTCTTAAATATCAATAAAAATAAATTAAGTTTTTTAGAATAAAATAACAAGATCAAAATTCTTATCATTTTAACAGTTGTTAATAATCACTTGCAAACATTAATTTTACAGAATCGAACACAATATTAGCATAATACCTACTATACCTACGAATTTCAACAGCATTTCATTTTCAGAACATCACAATTTGCAGCGATTTTCATTTATTTTTAAACATTCAATGATTTTTATGAGTTACTATTTTTATATTTATTTTGACCACCTTTTCTTTATGTTGATTATTGTTTAAGTCCGTTGATTCGGCGTGATTCAAAACGTCGTGACAATAGGAACACTCTTAACACATGGCATAAATGAAACGTTTCAGATTGTAACTGCTCATGTGGTTTTGCGTATATGCTTGAACCAGATTTGCAGGAACCACGCGATACAGGCGATGTCTATACACCTTCGGTCGCTCGAAGCACCAGCTGTCCCGATTCACATGCAGTTTTAATGTCTAAAGAGTCTAAAGACCTTAAAGGCCAATACCTATTGGTGCCAGGTACCAGTTAGGCCAGTTGCTACAATATACAGTTTGTAAAGCGGTGCTATTGAGTTGCAATACTAATATTAAAAAATGCTTTTTCTTGTTAATAATAGATTTAATGCTTTCACGATGATTCATTAAGAAAAAAATTAAAAGGAAGTGTTACGGGTTTCAGTCGTGTGCAAAACTACGAATCTTGCTTCTAGCTGACGGTACATATAAAAAACTTAAAAAAGACCCCACAAAAACAATAGTCAGCTAAAAAAACACTTTTAAGAGACTCTAAGCTTAAAAAAAAGTATCTAAATCAATACCTACTAGTCCCATCTCTGCCAAACTTCATGGACTCACGAATATCTGCAAAAACAACATTTCACTTAGACCGTTCGTCAACGAAAGAAACTCACCAACTTACGACCTTGCACGCTTTCTTATCAAAGAACTGATTCCTTTCACAGGAAACTCTATCACACACGTACAAAACTCTTCTGACTTCATCAAAAAGATATAACAGATTCACATTCAGTCCCAAGACATCCTAGTGAGTTTCGATGTTTTATCTCTCTTCATGAAAGTACCAATCTCTGATGCAACAGATATTATCAAATACTTTGCAAATTTTCCTCTGATCTTATACCTTTAATAGAACACAGTCTCAGTAATACTTACTTCTCTTTTGATAACCAATTTCACGAACAAACCTCAGGAGCAGCAATGGGATATCTAATTTTATCTGTAACAGCCAACATCTTTATAGAACATCTAGATACTAAAATCTTTAACCAGTCTGAGCTTAAACTGGGATTTTGGTACCGTTACGTTGATGACACTTTTGTGATCTGAAGACATGGACTAGATGAACTACGTAAGTTTCCTGATTTGATCAATCGATTACACCCCAATATCCAGTTCACCGTGGAAATTGAACAAAACGGAAAATTGCCTTTCTTTGACGTACTAGTTTATAAGATATCTGATAACTTATTAGGAAATAAAGTTTACAGAAAACCCATCCGCACAAGCAGATAACTAAATGCCTCTTCCTCCCACCACCCATTTCAAAAGCAATCGGTCATCAACTTCCTTATATACAGAGCTGTTTCCATAACATATAAAGACAACTTACAAAAGGAATTAAAAAACTTTAAACAAGTCCTAATGCAGAACGATTACACGACCAAAGAAATGTATAAGGCAATAAGATAATATACTCAAAAAAATAAGTCAACACAACTTACTATTCTTCTATTCCACTATCCTACCCTGTACCCAAGGTGTCACAGAAAAAACAGGAAGAATTCCTAATAAACACATCATCCAAACCATATTTGAACCTCCTGCGGAAATAGGACAACTTCTAAATAACCCGAAAAAAGGCACCTCTCAGTGATCTAGGTGTATATAAAATTCCTTGCTCTTGTGGCAAAATCCATATTAGAGAAACTGGGAGAGCGGTGAGCCAACGTGTGAAGGAACATGAGAGTACAGTCAGGCTAACGCATTTCACGCAATCAGCAAAACAGGAAAGCAATCGAGTCTGCAAGATTCGTAGTTTTGCACACGATTAAAACCCAAAAAAGCTTCTATTATTTTTTTCCATTCTCCTCTTTCTTGTTATTGTTAACCCTTTGGCATTTGAAAATAATAAACCTATTCTAAAAACCTGTTTCAAAGATAATGAGCAATACTGTCAGGGCCTAAAATGTTAGGTAGTCTGGATTTAAAAGTTAGTCTAGAATGAAAAAAGGGCAGTAGAAAATAAACTTCTCTTTACGCATGCATGCAAAACCCTCGTTTGGTCACCGTTTAGATATCAGAAATGGTCGATTTTG
>JAUELO010000098.1:236110-249751 GCA_032357855.1 Amphibolips quercusostensackenii
ACATATGTTAGATAATTTTCTATATAAGTTCTGAAAGTTCCTCTATGAGTTTTATAAGCTCCTCTATAAGTTCTATACGTTCCTCTATAAGTTATATAAGTTTCTCTATAAGTTATATAATTTCTTATATACGTTTTATAAGTTTCTATATAAGTTCTATAAGTTCTTCTATGAGTTATATAAGTTCCTCTATAAGTTCTATAATATCCTACATATGTTAGATAATTTTCTATATAAGTTCTGAAAGTTCCTCTATGAGTTTTATAAGCTCCTCTATAAGTTCTATAATATCCTATAGAAGTTTGATCATTTCCTATATAAGTTCTATAAGTTGCTATATAAGTTCTATAAGTTCCTCTATGCGTTCTATAAGTTCCTCTATGAGTTCAATAAGTGCCTCTATAAGTTATGAGTTATGTAATTTTTTTTTATAAGTTCTATAAGTTCCTATATAAGTTATATAAGTTCTCCTATGAGTTCTATAAGTTCATCTATGAGTTCAATGAGATCCTCTATAAAATCTGTAAGCTCATATATAAGTTCTGTAAGCTCCTCTACATAAGTTATATAAGTTCCTCTATAAAAAATATGCGTTTCTATATAAGTTCTAAAAGTTGTTCCATGAGTTCTATAAATTCCTCTATAAGTACTATAACATCCTATATATGTTTGATAATTTCCAATATAACTTCTATACGTTCCTATATAAGCTCCTCTATGAGTTATATGAGTTCCTCTATAAGTTCTTAAAGTTCCTTTATGAGTTCTATGAGCTGCTTTATAAGTTATATAATATCCAATATAATTTCGATAATTTCCTGCATATGTTCTATAAGTTCCTATATAAGTTCTATAAGTTCCTTTATGAGTTCAATTAGTTCCTCTATAAGTTCTATTAGTTCCTCTATAAGTTCTATAAGTTCCTCTACGAGTTCCCCTCACGCAGCTGAGGGATCACTACTCAGGCCGCCAGTCCTTGGCAGCGTGAGTCCTTTGTACTTTGCGAGTAATGATATACGAAACAGAACAATTTTTTAATTTTTCACTTAGTAATTTAGAAATATTATATTCAAAATCCACCTTCTCCAGTGGTCCCAACCATATGTTACTTGTCCTAATAAATGGAAAATTTGAATAAGTGCACTTTTAGAAATTTCTGTTCCGTGAAATAATGATAAAGCTGAAAAAATCAAGATAAATATTCAAAAATTTAGTTTCAAGTTATCTAATTTTCATTTAAAATTACGGTAATATGGTAACTACGGCAGCCGAGTTGCAGTTGGATTTCGGTGAACTTATACATGACTTTGAAAATACTTATAATTTTCAACATGGATATGATTGGGATCGCCAAAAAACGTAGATTTCGAGTACAATATTTATGAATTATTAATGACGAAATGAAAAAAAAATTATTCTTTGTATTTTATTCCTTATTAGGTACAAAGGACCCTCCTGGCGCCAAGGGTCCGCGACAGCAGTCTGGCGGTCCCTCACACAGAAAAACAGCGAGATCATTTTTGTTGCAGCTAGCTTATCTGTTATGCACTCGAAATGAGATTTTCTTTTTCTAAAGCTCATGTAGGAGGAAATGTAACCTAGAAATACTCACCTGGAAAAAATCAGTTTCGATTGCTAGCGCATAAAATCGTTATTCGTGAGCAATTTTTTCCTCCAGAAAGCTCAGATCTATATTCAAGGGGAAAAATCCCTCGGGATCATCAACACTAGCGATAAACATTATTAAATCAATGAAATATCGCATCTCTAACTTCCAGAAAGAGAATTAAACACAAACTGTGTTAACAGCGCCGCCTGGTTTCACGATCGATCACTAAAATCGATTAAAATGGACTCCTGTCGCCATATTCAAAACAGAAAAATTACAGAAGTCCATTTAAATTAGAAATTGATTTTAGTGATTGATCGTTAGACCAGTCAGCGTTGTTCACATAGCTTTTGTTTACTTTTTTTATGGAAGTTGAAAATGCAATATTTTATTAATCTCATAATATTTATCGCAATTGTTGATGATTCCGAGGGACTCTTCCCCTCTAACATGTATTTGAGCTTCCTGGAGTAAAAAAATTGCTCTCTGATAACTATTCGATGCGCTAGCATTCGAAACTGACTTTTCAGGTAAGTTTTTTTAGATAACATTGCCTCCTGCATAAACCTTAAAATGAAAATACTTCAAGTGCAAAACTATGACATAAACAAAGCTGCATTCTCATTCCGCACTGTCTAATCTTTGTTCCAACCCAAAACAACACCAAATCAGTGTAATTTTTCAGCTCGCCTTTTTTCTGTGCAGCTGCGTAAGGAAAAGTTTTGTGGTGGGGGTAGGGCTACCAGGTAGACCCTGATCAAATAGGCATCGCCCGAAATAGTAGTTCACAAAAGGACCTCTCAGCGACGTGCAAGTGCCAAATTTAGAAAATTCTGATTTTTCAAATAAGCAATAGCCGTCTTGTGTCTGATAATTTATAGTGGAGGAATCAAATTCAGCTCCAACCATCGCCAGCTCAACAGGTCAGGGATTATACCTGGCTATTCCCGGTAACGTAATTCCTACCAAACAGTGTTAACAGCTTTTTTACATTCTCATCATTTTTTCATTTACGTCTATTATTTGAAATTCAAATTTGTGTATGCAAAATTGGATCAGAAAGATTCAAATTTTGTGTGCTTCGGAAACAGAACGCATTTGATGAACTCAGACCTCAATTAGTAGTGATGCATTCAAGATGATTTCTAAAAAATTCGAGATTTTCTTGAAACATGAGGTAAACTCAAAACTTTAAGAACATCGAGAATCTTAAATAAAAAGTTTCGAGATTCTCGACTCAAGATGTCGATTTTTTTGAGATTCTCAATCTCCATGAAGTTTTCAATTTAACTGGACGTGTTTTACGAAAATCTTGAATTCCTCGAAATCGCCTCGAATGCAACGTTATCAATTAGGTACCGTCCATAAATTACGTTAAATTTTTTTTTTTACAATTTTTCTCCTATCTTCTCCATACAGAAAGTCTTAACAAAATGGTGTACAATTCCTTTTTTTGTACAAGGAAATATATGTTACACATGTAAAAAATTATACGAATTTTTAAAAAGCAAATCAACGTTGTCAGTTTTACTGTTCACGATTAAAGAATTTTTTATGCGAATGTATGAAATTAAATAAATATAAATTTTAAATCTGTAACTTTAAAATTTTTTAATATTTAAAATCGAACAATTGCATAAAAATCATTACGAATTTTAAAAATTGAAGAATTTTCATTGCTAATCTTAAAAATTTAACTACATATTTCAAAAAATGTTTAAAACTACATAATTTACACTGAAAACATTAAAATTATATAAAAATTTTAAACTTTGAATCTTAAAAATCAAAGAATTTTGAATCTTAAATCGTTGAGTTTGAAAATTATCTGTTTGTAAATCTTCAAAACTGAACTATCACAACACCAAAAATATAAATTTTAACAAGTAAATTATTTTCAATCCTATATTTTTGAAATTTAAGATTTTTTAGCTGTAGCAATTTAAAATTTCTAGAACTTAAAATTTTCAGTCTTTTATATTTCAGATTTTTTAATTTTATGATTTACCAACAATTACAAATTATACAAGCCTTGAAATTCAGAATAAAACATTTTGTAATTTTAATGATCTTCATTTGGAATTTATTTAAATTGGTAGATTTAAAATTGATAAGTCTTGAACTTTGATCTTAAAATATATCTAAATTTAACAACTTTTATTTATATATCTTTTAACTTTCAAGCTTAAATCTTTAAAATTAAATTATTTTCAATTCTTCATCTTTCAAATACAACGTATTCAAAAAAATTAGAAATAGCATCATTTTGTCTTACACACATTAAACACGTTGAAGAGTCTTTAATTACAAATCTAAAAACTTGTAGAATTTTTTATTTTTGATATTCAAAATTCAACTAATTATTCTTAAAAATAGTCAAAATATCATTTCAAACTATAAACATTTTTAATTAATAAATGTTAAATTTTAAATATTCAAAATTAAACCCTAAAAAAACGTTCAAATTTGCATGACATAAAAATCTGAATCCTGAAAATTGAATAATTCGCAATGTTTTATTTTTGAAATTCAAGAATTTTCCAGTTTCATAATTCTAGAACTTTAAATTTTAAATCTTTAGAATTAAAATTTTTTAAAAGAAGCGCTTAAAAGTGCATCATTTTCTGTTATACGCATTAAATTTTAATGATTTTTTGATTGCAGATGTCAAAAATTAAAAAAAAAATTATTTTTAATCTGTACAGTTCAACTAATTTAAAAAATTTATAAATTCCTTTTGCAACTATCAACATTTTGAATTTATAAATCTTTAAGTGTAAATTTTCAGAATTAATCTATTTAAAAAAACGTCTAAATTTACATATGATCAAAATATAAATCTTAATATTTAAAAGGTTTGCAATTGTATATTCTGAAAATTCAATAATTGTCAAGTTTGAAAATTTTAAAACCTTAAATTATAAATCTCTTGATATTCTGAATCACCGAAATTTTAGATTTTTTATTTATACGTCTTTAAAATTAAAGAGTTTTTAATTGTAAATCTTTAAAATTGAACTATTGAAAAAAATTAAAATTAAATTTTTCTAAATTATACAAACAATAGTTAGTAATTAATTTATTCTGAACTATAAATATTGATAATTAAACAAGTTGTCAAATTTTCAATTACAAATATCCTTACATTCGATCAGTGTCAAAAAAAACTCAGAATTCCAGAGTTACTCAGAAAAACGATTTTCTTTTTAAATTAAAGAAATCATTTTTTTACAACATTTTTGTCAATTTACGATAACATACTCAAAAATAAAGACAATCTTTTTGAGTAAAGAAAAATTTTGATTGGAACAAAAAACTATTTCTCTAACCAAAAAAATCTATTCAACTGAAATAAACTGAGAGCTAATTAATATTATTAATGGATTCAAAAAAATTTTCTTTCAAAAAAAGAATTTTTTCTGAGTGTATGTCTTTTAAGAAAGTATTACGACGTAAAATCCGAAATTAACTAATTTATTAATTTTTTTCAAATTCCTAATAAAATGTTAAAAAGGAAGATTATCAAATTTTCTCAAATCTATTATCAAACCACTTAACCTCTTATTTTTGACAACAATTTTAAAGATTGAAATTCTGCAATAAATGCTTTAGATATTTTTACTTTCCAAATCTTTTCACCAAATCTTGGGGTCAATTAAGTAAATAGTGCAGAGGTAAATACAAATAAAAAATATTGAATAATTTCAAGGATAGCAGTTATTTAAAAAATGGTGAAAAAATTATTTTTATGGATACTTTTTTGCAATATGGTCGAAAAGAAAAAAAAAGGCTAATCTAATTATATAGGTATTGAAGTATTTATGACATTATTACAATCTTTTTTTTAATTACTAATGAATCATAAAATACTAATTGCTAAACAATTACTGAATAGGAAAAAAAAATCTACATTTAATTTGCAATTAAGAACCATTAGGAAAGTAATAAAATTCTTGTTTTGAGAGACTAAGTAATAGTTTATGTCATATTAAGTCATTACAAAATTTTTAGTGTCTACTTATTTTCTGCACTATTTTACTATTATGAGAAAGATCATGTACCTTGTTATCCATTTAACGAAGTCTTAGGAGTAGAACAAAATAAATTCTAAAGAAGGACTAGCCTAATTGTGCAAAGGGAATAATAAAAAATAATTTAAAAAATTATTAAAAATAATGCAAGTAGAGTAACCTATGCTAATGGCTTCCGTCCTGGCTTGAAGCCAAGTTACCATGTTCTATAATTACATAGAATTAAACTTTTTTTTACATGCGTTACTCCAAACCGTTTCCTTCTTCATTAAAAAAATTATTCTCGAGAAGAAAAGCTGAGTCACAAATTGACGTTCGTTTGCGAAGCACCAAACAATATTATGTTTGATTAGCATGAACAACTTTCTGTTAAAAGAAATTATAATGAAATTAATAGAATATTCTGCGACGATTTTTTTAGAATAGATAAAGAAGTCTGCGATTTTTATTTGCTAATTTTTCTTTCAGTTTAAGCATGACCTTCTGATACCTATATTTCAAATTAAACAAATAATTGAGTTTGAGGAAGCGTTAACTAGGTATAACGTAATGGATGAAAATTATCTACTTTACCTGGTCATTCAAGTTCAAATGTTGAGTGCTGTAGAAGTCATCTAAAATATGGTACAATTTATTATCAATTATTTCGAGTGACCTCGAGTAGGAAATTTATTTAATGTCCTTTAAATCGTTTCTGTCACTGTCCAACAACTTGATAACATTTTATAACTCTGCTTGCTGATTTAAAATGCTTGCTTTTAGTTTAAGGATTAGAGTATTTTGCATGTCAGTAAAAATGATGTGCATGGGAGAAGTTATCACGCTTATTGCATGTTCATGAATGTTAATGAAAATAATGAAAAATTAGTTGGGATGTTTTTTTTCTTTTTGGTTGCTGAATTAGCTTTAGTTTAAACTTAATGAAATGCAGTAGGCAATAAGCTAGAAATATTTCAGGTCAAGAACCGAACATCAATGGAATGGATCGAAGTCCGAGTAATATTTCTATCGCCCGAAATCATAGTTCCTCAGCATTAGAGGGTGATATTAATCATAAGGTAATTTTTTAAAGGAAAGTCCATTAATTGCTTAAGGATCATTCTGAAAATTCTGGATAACCTTCCAATTTACCAAAAATTGAATAAAAATTAATCAATCATTTTCACTGTCAACGAAATTTCAAGGAACTTTCAAATTTTTAAAATTATTTCATAGTAATGCAAAGTATTTCAAAGAATTTGAAAAATTATGGGAAATTTAACGAGAATCCCAGATCAGGAATTTCGTAAAATTTCAAGAAATTTCGAAGGATTTTAAAGGATTTCAAAGGACTGCAACAGTTTTAGGGTGTTTGCAGAAATTGCCTAGTTCAATTTGAGAGAAAATCTCAATTTTTCGGGGGTTTAACCAGATTTGAAGGTTTAATGGATTTTAAGGTATTAGAAACGATTTTTACGGATCTTAAAAAAATACCAGGGATTTTTATGATATTTTGCAGATTTTAAACGATTTCAAGAATTTTTCTAGTTTGAAAGGATTTTAAGAGATTTTAAAATATTTTAAAATGAATCGTGGGACTTTGAAAGATTTCAAATGATACTAAGAATTTTGATGGTATTTTGCAGATTTTAAGTCATTGGAAGGATTTTCACAGTTTTGAAGTCTTTTAAGAGATTTCAAGGGGTTTAAAAATTTTTTTAAAAATTCCAGGGAATTTCAAAGGATTTCCAAATATTACAAAGGATTTTAAGGAATTTCCAGGAATTATTATGGCTTTAAATAATTTAATTTATTTTAAGGGAAGATTTTTAAATATTTTAAAATAGGTCACGAGATTTTCAAGAATTTTGAAGGATTCTAAGAAATTCCTGTGGGATTTGTAAGTTTTAGAGTTACTTAAAGGATTTTTACTGATTTGAAGTATTTTAAGAGAGTTTGAGAGATTTTACGAGATTTCGGAATGGTTTTTAAAATAAGTCACGGGATTTTACTAAATTTTAAAGGATTACAAAAAATTTTTATGGTGTTTCACAGATTTTAAGCTTTTGAAACTGTAATTACAGTTTTTAAAAGTTGCTAAGGGATCTTAAGGAATTTTTGAAGATTTTTAAATATTCAAAAATAAGCGATGAGATTTGAAAGGATTCTAGGAAATTGTTGGGGGATTTTGAATATTTGCAGTTATTTTAAAGATTTTCACAGTTTTAAAGTATTTCAAGAGATTTCAAGGGATTTTAAGAGATTCCAGAATTTTTTAAAATAGGTCACGAAATTCTACTGGATTTTAAAAGATTCAAGGAAGTTTTATGAAATTTTAAAGACTTTGAGCTATTAGAAGGATTTTCACAGTTTTTAAATGATGATGAGGTATTTTTAAAGAATTAAAAATATTGAAAAATAAGCCGTTACTACTTTACTTTACTTGATCAGAAATTTTTTTAAATAAGTCACGGGACTTGCCTGGATTTTACAGGATTTATGAGATACAAAATTATTTTTAAGTATTTGAAACGGTATCCGGTCATTTTAATGGGGTTTCAAAAATTTGTAGGGATTGAAAGTGATTTAATGAGCTTTAACAAATTTTGAGGAATTTTCGAATATTATAAAAGACTTTTTGAAATTTCGAAAAATTGGGATGGATTTCAAAAGATTCTAATATATTTTAAAATATTGTAAGAAATCTCAAGAAATTCAGATGAAAATTTCTCCGAATTTTAGAGATTTCAAGCGCTTTCAAGAATTTTTACAGTTTTGAGTTATTTTAAGGTATTTCAAAAATTTTAAAATATTTTAGAATGAGTCGCAGATTTTGAAGGATATAATGGAATTAAAAGGAATTTGAATGGGATAGTGAAGATTTCAAGCTATTAGAAGGATTTTCACGTTTTTTGAAATATTTAAATGGATTAAAAAAGATTAAAAAGATTTAAAAGATTTTGAAGTATTAAGAAATAAGCCATGGGATTTTAAAGATTTTAATAGCACTAAAAGAAATTTTATAGAATTTTAAAGATTTAAAGTAATTTTGAAGATTTTCACAGTTTTTAAGTATTGGAAGAAATTTTAAGAGATTTTGGATTGTTTTTAAAAATAAGTAGCTGGATTTTGTGAAATTTACAAGATTTCATAAAATTTTAAAAAATTTCAATAGTTTCAAAAAGATTTTCATATATTTTATTATTTTATTATACTATAAAAAATTTCAAGAATCTCGGAGAGATTTCTATCGATTCGGAATCTCCTAGGATTCCTTAAAATACTTTGATCTTCTAAAAATCTTTAAAATCGCTTTGAATCTTCTAAATCTGATGAAAATTCTTTGTAATCCTTCTAAAACCTTTAAAACTGTACAAAATCTTTAAATAGCGAAAATTTTTCTAAAATTTATAAACAAATATCCGAATTTCTTAAAATTTTTCACAATTTATTAAAATCTTTCTAAAGCGATCAAAGTTTCTTGAAATCCCATTATTGAATATTTAAAGGGATTCAAAGAGATTTCAAATAATTTAAGGGTATTTAAAGATTTACAAAGGTTTCAAAACATTTTAACAAATTTTAAGATTTAGAAGATTTTCATGATTTCATGGAATTTCAAATATTTTTAAAGATTTAAAAAATATCAAAGTATATCCACGGATTTCAAATGTTTTTTTTAGATTTTAAGAGATGTAGCAGAATTTTAACGGACTTCCGAATATAATAAGGAATTTCGAGGAATTTTAATGCTCTTAAAAAACGTTAATTGATTTTCAATTATTGCACGGGATTTCAAAAAAGTCGGAAAGATTCTTACTTATTTAAAAGTTTTTAATTATTATTCAAAAAAAATTTTAAAGATTTCAAAATATCTCCTAAAATTCGAAAAATTTGACGCAATTTAAAGATTTTAACAGATTTTTGGAAATTTAATGGAATTTCAACGGATTTTGAAGAATAACAATGAATTTTATTGGGATTTCAAATATTTCAAGCAATTTCAAAGATTTGCACATTTTTTTAAGATTGTAAGGAATTTTAAGTGATTTTAAGACGTTTTAAACTGTTTTAAAATAAGTTACGGGACTTAAAAGAATTTTTAGGGATTTCATGTGATATCGAAACATTTTCACAAATATTGAAGGATATTAGAGGACTTTAATAAGATTTCGAAGATTTTGAGGGATTCAAAGAGATTTAATAAGATTTTAAAACATTTAGAGTATTTGTAAAAATTGCGAACATATTTAAGAGATTTTATGAGATTTAAATATATTACGATGATTTTACCGGATTTCAAAAGATTTTGAGAAACTTAAAGTAATTTTAATGTCTTTTAAACATTTTTTATATATTGTAAGTAATTGTAAAAGATCCGAAAATGTTACCACGCATTTTAAAGATTTTAGGGCATCTCATAAAATTTCGAAATATGTTTTGAAATTTTGAGGATTCTATTCAAAGATTGTAATGGGTTTTAAGGCATTTCCAAAAAACTTATTTGTTTTATAAGGTTTCCAAGAACTTACGTACAATATCGATGAAACTCAAAAGATATCATAGAATTTTTAAATTATTCTTACAATTTTTGGGCATCTATACAATTTTTAAAAGATTTAATAGTATTTAAAAAAAAATGCAAAGATTTTCAGGGATTCTACAAGATTTCATGAAAGGTGTACCTACATCAGATTTTAAGAATGATTCAACTCCCTAACTCTATATTTATTAGACGTATTTAATTTTTTTATTTTGTTATATTTATTTTTCTCTAATGAGCCGAAAAGTGAGGTAGTCTGGAAGTCTAATTTTTAATTGCGAATCTTTTTTATGCATATTTTGCATTAAAAATTTTTTCAGTATAAACTAGATTCCTGTTCGATCTCAAACATCATAAAATATTACATAATCAAAAAGAAATAAAAAATAATTATGTAATATGTATTATATTCTTTAGTATTTTCTTTTATTAAATATTGTATACCACATAATGTCATTTTTAAAAAGAATATATCTTGTATCTTTTTTTTAGGGTAATACGCACTTCATGCGGAAAATACCGCCAGGAGCAGAAGCAAGTAACATCCTTGTTGGAGAGGTGGACTTCCTAGAGAAAACTTTATCTTGTTTTATACGACTTAACCAAGCTAGTATTTTAGGAGATCTAACTGAAGTTCCTGTACCGACACGGTTTATTTTTGTTCTTCTTGCTCCAGCGGTAAGGAAGTAAACATTATTTAAAAAATTTTGAATCAAGCAACAGCAGAGTCAACTATTTTCAATACTTTTCTTGAAATTTATTATATTCAAATACAAAATCTAATATTACTACAAAGTACTATTGTATTCACTGTTTATTTATTCAATTGTACTATTTTCATGAGCAGTTTGTTTTTTCCAATAATAAGAAAAATTCACGCCTTTGCCGATCCAACCCTTAAATTTACTTTCAATTAAAATTAAATTAACGCATTGACCTGTTTTGAATATTCTTTCGTATAAGAACAGTAACACACGCATTTCCCAATCTAACCATTGCATGTATTTTCGATTAAAGATAAATTCAGACCTTTCCTGATCAAAACCTTAAATTTATTTTCGCTTAAAGAGAAATTAACGTCTTTATATTTCCCATCTTAAAAGGTTCTTGAATTCCACATTTTATTTTTATTTAAACAAAGAATCCAATTGTTCTTTTTTTAATATAAAGAATTAAACCCTTTTCTATCGATGCAAACACCTATAACTAATATCGCTTTAGATAATTTTGGTAAATTCACACTGATTATTTTCCAAGCTCTTTTATTTTTATTCAACATAATAAATTAATCCTCGTCAATCCTACCGGAGATATTTAAGATGCGGTAAGTTTGATTTGTTATGCACTTGGCTTTGAGAGTGGACTCTAACCTGTCACTACAGAATCGCAGCCTGAGATAAGGTCGAGATTTAATAAATTCAGAACTTATTTCCCGCTGCGCATCTTTGAACACTTCACTGAAAGGCTTTCAAATCGTTTCGATTTAACTGAGTAGCGACTCACAGTAGGGATGGGTAATGCTCGGTGAGAATCGATTCTCGATTCCGACTATATGCGTCGATTCCACGGAATCGAAGAATCGAAAGTGGGAATCGATTCTTCGATTCCGATTCTAATATTCCCCCACTCTTCAAAATTCCGGCGTTTATTCAAAATTTTAAATTGTACACCTGCAGTATTTGGAGGTTTGTTGCGAAAATTAAAAACAATGAAATGAATATAAATTACAATTGGTTTTAAAATGTTTTATTAGAAAATTCATAACCTTTTTTTCAATTTTTGTACACTTAAAAAGTAAACTAAAATTTATTTTCTGTTAGCTCTGTGATCGGAATCGAAGTCGATTCCGAGGAAGAATCGATTCTTAGAATCAATTTCCCGGGTTCAAGAATCGATTCCATAGAATCGAAGAATCGGTGCTAAGAATCGATTCTTCTAAGGAATCGGAATCGACTTGGCCATCCCTAGGGCAGATTGCCTCTTACGCGTGTCGTAAATAACTGAATTTAGGTTTATTTTATTTTTAGAAATGAGAATAAACTATTTTTATTTCTCACTTTATTAAATATTAAAATTCTATATAAAATGCCTGACTGCTCTTTGAAGCAGTAAGACCTGCCGGTTCGCTCGTTAGGACTATAACTGACCTTTTGTCGCATCGGTTCTCATGGTAGCTTAGGTACCTTGTATTAATCCGTGGAGGCATATCGCTGACAATGCGAGATACAAGTGAGATCCTAGCATCCTAGAGACGTTCGTCGGTCGAAAGATAACTTACAACATATGCTTAATTATGCAAAAAGCTCAACGCTGAAGAAGAGCATGCACTAGGTGACCTTTTAAAGAATGCAAATGATCTGCATCTTCCACATGCTCCTTGGCGCACAAGGTCGACTTGCACCAGGTAGTGATGGTACTGCCTTTCCACGTCACTCTGACCGTCAAAAAGTTCACCGCGCAAAGACCACACTTTCACATCCATCGGCAGGACTTCCTCATTTCATTGGGAGGAAATTTGGTTACAAATTCTTCAGCTGATAGATGTACCCAATTTTCACGAGATTCAGGGATCTATAGAAAAAGAAAAATTTGTTTTCTAAGTACGCGTCAAATCTAAGGGAATACCCCGAATAGATGAAATCAGGGACCGCAAGAGTAAATCATGCGAAAGAAAAATCCCGTATTTTTACTTTTGCGAATGCCTTCAATTAAGAGAATGTCGTCCCTACTCCCGGCATTTATCTTTAAAAAAAAAAATTAATTCTGAATTTATAAAATTTCGCTCTTATTCGAAAATCAGTTGAAATTCTGCAATGCTCTCCTTTTTTTTATTTCAAGTTTAGATCTTAGCTTTTCCAAAATTTCTTTTCACATTTTTTTTAAATTTCTGTTCACTTCTTACTTAATTTTTCTCTTTTGTTATTTTTTCACGAAAATTGAGAGGATTTACTACACTTTACTACACTGTTTCTCTTCGTGGTCCAGCGAAGTCTTTGTACTCTTAGAGGTACAAAGTTATCCTTTAGGGTTCTTCAGTCCTGGTCCTGCTCTCCGTTGCCGTAACCATCTTGTGGGTCGGTCACACGGTGCCGCAACCCTTCACGGTCTCGTTAACTGCTTCCGGCTTGAACCTTGTCTTTAACTCTCTCAATCTCTCGCCCTGGCGGGTCCTGGGCCTTAAATGTAACCGCTCGAACACTTGAGGATTATGCCTCAAGGTTTTTTTTCAAAATTCTTTAGTTTTATTTGCCAATTTATATTCAAAATTACAAAATTAAGGCCTGGTTCTTAGGAATGTGCACAATTTCACTTCTGTTACCACTATTACTTATTCATTTAAATCGCTTTCCCACTTGAAATTTTTCCAGCCTTGCATAGATTCGTTTTCCTTGTTGTGCAGGCTTGACCCAGTGACACAGTTGTACACCAGTGGGTGGAAACTAAGATAGGCTTTTCCGGTATAGCATTTGTAGCGGAAG
>JAUELO010000098.1:345074-356846 GCA_032357855.1 Amphibolips quercusostensackenii
TCAGTGTATATAACACGAGCGTAATGCCCGAGGTGTTCGGACATTTTGAAATGACGTCACAACTGGAAAAGCTCTATCAAATGTCCGCTAACTATTGCAAGTGCAAACAGTAAAAATAACCTATTGTTATGTTTATTATTGTAAATGTGTTTTAAAAGGATAAAAAAGGACCTAAAAGGTAGTTAAAATGCCTAAGATTTCTCAACGAGTGACTTAAGTCACTCATAATCACTCACTTTGACATCTGCCGGCATAATTTTATGTCGCAAAAGGCTCTGGGCAGAGGTTCGATGAGGAAAACTTCTCGCATAATTCCGACATGTGATTGACAAAAATTTGAGGTTATCCTTGAAAACATCTTACTCTGACGTACTTAAATGACATTATTCATTACTATCTTTTTTAGGCTTTATATTTTAAGGAGCATTGTATTTTTTAGTAAGATTTGGTTTCGACTGGCTAAGGCTTCGCGACAATTTCAAGTGAAGAAATACTCTCTTAGAAATCGTAATTTAAATTTTCGCCAGTTGTCTGCTAGATACTTCATTAGTCAATGGAGCAACTGCAGTGATTTCTTGAGCGACTTGCAGGATGTGACGTTTCAAGGTCATAGAATTTTCAAATCGTGATTTCGATACTTTTTCCTCAACATTTCTTTTCTCGAAAATGAATTTTTCAAAAAAGTATTTAAAAAATATATTATCTAAAATTTATGCAACGATTCAATTGCGAAAATCATACTGTAAAACTGTATGCAGCAAAGTACATCAGAAATTTGATCTTTTATACAAAAAATTAATTATTTTCTAGAAGAAAATGCCTCATTTTTGCTTTACTTTCTATCTTGTCTATTATTATTTATTTGAAGATAGTTACGTGATGAATAGTTTTAAATAGAGTTCAGTGTAGAAAATAGAAGACGCTACAAAACCATTCAGATAACTGTGTCAAAAACAGGCTTCACAGGCCAAAATTCTCTAAAAAAGGAGGAAATAAGAAGATTTTTTAACCAAAGTGTTAAGTTTTCAAGCTGAAAAATCGAATTTTTTAGAACACAGTTGATTTTTAAAGAAGAAAAGCTGTATTTTTAACAAAGAAAGATAAATTTTGAGCCAAATAGTTGAATTTTCAATTAAAAATTATAAGTTTTCAACCAAAAATTAAACCGTCCAATCTCCAGTTCACAAAATTAATTTTCGACAGAAGATTTACTTTTTGCTACTAAAGAGTTAAATTTTTTATTAAAAAATTAAATTTCAAAGCGTGAAGGAACGAAAAATTAATCTAATTAATCAACGAAAAAAAAATTGTGAGCAAATTAGTTCAAGTTTAACAAAGTAGTTGCATTTTCAACCAAAAAAGAAAAAATTTAATTTTCAGTCAAAGAATTAATATTCAATATCAAAAACACGAATTTTCAACAAAATAGTCAAACTTTCAACCAAAAAATAAATTGTTCACAAAGTAGTTCATCTTTCAACCAAAATTAAATTTAATCAAAAAGTACTAATTTTTAAGAAAACAGTTGAATCCTCAAACAGAACAGATTTATTTTGTACAAAAATAGTGTGATTATGAGCCCGAAGAACAAATTTGAAAAAGAAGTTAAATATTCAACTAAAACGGATGAGTTTTTTAAAAAATTGTTAAATTTTCAATAAAATTATTTAATTTTTCATTCAAATAATAAAAAAAATTTTAACTAAAAAATAAGAATTTTTAACAAAATGCATGAATTTCTAATTTAAAAAACGAATTTGCAACTAAAATGTTGAACCAAACAAAACAGACTAATTATAATCATACAGCTGAATTGGAACCCAAAAAGACCAATTTTGAATAGAATAGTTGCATTTTAAACCAAAAAGGATGATTTTTCCCAAACTTGTTGAATCTTTAAAAAATAATTAAATTTTTAACCAAAAAATACGAATTATTAAAAAAATACCTGAATTTTTAACGAAAAAATAGAATTTTCAGCTTAAAACAAAAAACAATTTACAACTAAAAAGTTAAATTGTCAATCAAAACTGTTTGACTTTCAACCATGCAGTCGGATTTTCAACACAAAAAGATAAATTTTGAAGAGAGCAGTTGCATTTTCAACTAAAAATGATGATTTTTCACAAACTTGTTGACTCTTCAACAAAATAATAATTAAATTTTCAACCAAGTAATAAAATTTTTAGCCAAAATATACGAATTTTCAACAAAATACATGAAAATAAATTACAAACAAAATACACGACCATATGAATTTTGAACATTGTTAACAAAATATGGATCAGTCGAACTTTCAACAAAATAATACAAACTTCAAACCAAAAAATACGAATATCGAACAAAATACATGAATATTCAACTAATTAGTTAAATTTCCAGTTTCAAAAAACGAATTTTGCAAAGAAAGGTTAAATTTTAAACCAAAACAGACTAATTTTAAATAATACAGTTGCATTTTTAATGAAAAAATATGAAATTATGACCAAAGGAATTAATTTTCTACAAAAAAAAGGAATTTTTAAGAAAATACATGAACATGAATGTTCAACCTTTTCAACTTAAAAAGAGCAATTTTTAACTCCAAGTCTAATATTTAAATTTTCGATTGAAAAAATTAATTGAAGGAAAGTGAATTTTTAACGAAATAGGTCAAAGTTGAACTCAAAAGATGAGTCCTTGACGAATAAAAAATAATTAAGCTAATAGTTCAACTTCCAACCAAGTCGTCGAATTTTGAACGAAAAAATGATGTTAAATTTAACCAAAAACGACAAATTTTCAAGAAAATTGTTTTATCTTTAACTAAAACAGATATCAACTTTAAATCAAACAGTTGCATTTTAAACAAAAAAAAATAATAGTTAGAGTTTTTAACTAACAAGAGCTATTTTTAACCGCAAACATTAGTTTTTTTCAGTTAAAAAATATAACAGATTTTTAATTTTCAACCAAAAAGATTAATTTTGAACCAAGAATATTAATTTTCTACCAAAAAGGACGAATTTTCAGCAAAATTCAGAAATGATGAATAGTTTTAACAATTTTCAACAAATTTCAGGTAATTTACAACTAAAAAAGAGCAAATTTTAATCGCAAATGTAATAGTTAAATTTTTAGTTGAAAAATTAAGTGGAAAAAAGAATTAAAAAAAAAAGTTCAAATTTTACCCAAAAAGGTGCATCATCAATTTTAAACCAAACAATCGTTATTTTTATTTTAAAAAATGATAACAAAATGGATGAATTTGCAAACAAAAAAATTAAATGAAAAAAAAAGGTTAAATTTTCATCCAAAAAAGATTTTCGAGTCAAGAAAGAAAAATAATGTTATCCAAATTGTAGAATTTTATAGCCAAAAATATGAATGTTCAACAAACAGTTCATTTTCAACCAAATAGTTGAATTTTCTATCAAAATAGTTGAACTTTCAATAAAAAGAGATGAATTTTTAAACAAAATATATGAACACGAACGGTTAAAAAAAAGAACGAAAAATGAATTTTCAACTAAATAGTTTAAATTTTAATCAAGAAGATGAATCCTCGACGAAAAAAAAAAAAATAACAAAGTAGTTGAAGTATTAACCGAAAGTAATTGAATTTTGAACGAAAAAATCATGTTAATTTTGTATTAAAAACAGATGATTTTTCAACCTGAGAAAGATTTTCCAGACAAGAAAGAAAAACAATTTTAACAAAATTGTAGCGGTAATCATAATAAAGTAAATGGTTGGATTTTCAACCAGAAAAGCAGAATTTGCAAAACAATTGCTGAATTTTCAAAAAAATAATTCAATTTACACCCTTTGTTATCCTCTCGACTATAGCCTTTGATTTTCGTAAAATTGAAATGAATTTAGAGGAATGAAAGGTAGACAGGAAAAACTCGATAAAATTTATACAAATTCAATGTGAATTTTAAAAAAAGTTCAAATTAACTAAAACCAATTTAAAAATATTTTTTTTTAAACTTCATTGAATTAAGTAACTTTGAAATGAGATTAGAAAAATTTAAGGGAATTCAAAAGAATTTGATGAAATGCCTAAGAATTCAAGACGAGGTTGAAAGAGTTCAGGATCAATTAAATAAAAACATTTTAAAAATTCAATAAAATTCAAGAGAATTCCAAAGAATTTAAAAGAATTCAGGGTAAATTAATAAAAATTTAAAGTATATTCCAAAAAATAATTTTGAACCTCTTTAAATCTTTAAAACCCTGCTAATTTCTCACCAAAAAAGTGACTAATGACCACAAAAAAGTTCAGAATAATTCAAATCAATTGGAAATTTTTTTTAAAAAATCGAAAAATCCACTGATTTCACTCAAATTTGAATGAATTTAGAGAAATTGTAGGGAAACGAGAAGAATTGAATAATATTCATTAAAGAAACAAACTTAATTTAAAAAACAATTAAGTCAATTCAAAATAATTGAAAAATATATTAAAAATTCATTGAATTAAGTTTGAAACAAGTGTGGAAAATATAAATAAAATTTCACAAAATTTGATGAAATTCCTAAGAATTTAGAAATTCAAAAAATCCATTGAATTAAGTGTAATTGAGTACATTTTTAGAAAAAAAATTAAACAGAATTTTAAAGAATTCAAGATAAATCGCTAAGAATTCAGCGTGAATTCCAAAAAATAATTTTAACTCTCTCCAAATCTTTAATACCCTACAAAACACCTCACTTCTCTTGAATACATTCTTTAAAATCTGCTAAAATAATATTAAATCTCTCAAAATTCTATGAAATCTTATAAATTTCCTAAAACCCTGAAAAATGTATTAAAGTGCTTCCTAGGGCTTAATTTTCGGCCCATGTATTACAAATGGCAACTTTTCTCCTACAAGGGTGAATTGTTTAATGTAATACTTTAGCCACATAATCTAAATAGAAAAGTAAAAGTACTTTCAGCGCTATTTTTTCGAAAAATAGTCTTCTTGTTGCTGTTTTTTTTTTTTAATTATTCGAAAATATTCTGGATTCATGTGCCTGAGGAATGAGAAACTCGCTACGACGAACTGAAAACAGGCGGAAAAAACAGGGGAGCGCCTGTTTTCCATTCATCATGGGTACTCTCCTGGTGGTGGGTTGCTCGTTCCCAGGCGCTTAAATCTAGCATATTTCCGTTTAATTGAGAAAACAACAAGATCATTTTTCAAAAAAGGGCGCTTAAAAGACTTGTATTTTGCCACTTAGATTATGTGGTTAAAATATTACATAAAAAAATTCATCTTCGTAGGAGAAAAGCCCTAGGAAGCACCTTAAAACACCTTGAGGGATTTAAAATATCTTAAAACCTTATATATGTCCTGTAAATTCGTTTCATATCTTCTACAATCATAGAAAATTTTGTATCCTGAAATATTTCAAACGGTTATTTACAATCCCTTCAAATTAATTAAATTATTTAATAATTCCCAGCAATTTTTTTAAAATTCCCTAAAATAGTTCAAATCCTTTGAAATACCATTAAACTACTGCAATTAATTAAAAATTACTTGGGATCTTTTAAAATAACCTAAAATATTTTAAATCCTTTAAAATCTTTTAAAATCCCTTAAAATTTTTTTTAAGCTTTTGAAAATGCCAAGGAATTAAAAAAAAATGTCTTGAAATATTTGAAATCCTTTGACCATTGTAACAAAATTGATCTTCAGAATTAATTAAATAGTAACTTTAAAAAATTCAAAATAATCCATTGAATTGACTACGATAAGGTAAATTTAGAAGAATTGAAGTGAATTTCAAATCTTTAAAACCCTACGAAAAACCTCATTTCTCGTGAGTCCAATTGTGTACAATCTACTAAAATATAAAAACTCGTAAAATTCTATATTTCCTGAAATCCTGGACAATGTATTAAAATACATTAAGATCTTTAAAATCCCTTACAGTCATTGAAATCCTAGAAAATCTGATAAAATTCTACGAAATCTTTTTAAATATCTTAAAACCATATACATATAAAGTAAAACTAACCTGAGCCGGGAAGAACCAGAAGAACATGTTTGATCCAAAGGCTTTATTAACCGTGAAATAACCTGAGTAGCTGCTGATTCCTTGCATTTCTTTATGCATAACTGTGGCTTTATTTCTAGCTTCATCAATTTTTCCATTTTCAATTAAAGGTGTCAGAATAAGAGGCTCTCCCACATCGGCATCACGAGCAAGAGAAAAGCTCTTCAGCTTCGGATAAACGTTGATAAAAACCGCCGAAGTATTATATGCAAAATAGATTATTAAAAAAATAAAACACTTCAGAATATTCTCATTCATTTTCACTTTTCAAAAAACTAACAATTTTATTTTTCCAATTCTTGTAGGCGTTCGGAGAGCCAAATCAAGTCGTACAACTGCCTACGTGATTGTATTTCTTTTGTGGCTTTATAGGTTAGGATGGAACTCCATATCAAAACGTTGTATCCATGATACGCCCCAAAACGTTCGTCATGCTGGTGATAAATTCTCAATGACAAATGCGATTGCGTGTCGCTGATTAAGAATACTTATATTTTTTATAAAGTCAGTGTCTACTAGCTGCTAACATTTAATTCGTCTACCAAAAGATATTTTAATTTTCAATAAAAAAAAGTGTGCAAAAAATGGAATCGTTACATTTCCAATACCAAAAATTAATTTTCTAACTAAAAAAAGAATGTTCAATAACGTAATAGTTAAATTTTCAACATGAGAAATGAATTTTTTAACAAATAGTTTAAATTCGCAACCCAAAAGATGAGATTTTTTTACAAAAAAGAAGACAAATTTTCAACAAAATAGTTCAATTTTCAACCTAAGAAATGAATTTTCAAACAAAAATGGAAGTTAAATTTTTAGTTAAAAAATACATTTATAAACAAAAAAATGAATTTCCAACTAAAACTGTTTTAATTTTCAATTAAAAAAAAACTTTTTAGTCAAACCCAAAAATACCAGTTTTCTACCAAATAAATGAATTTTCACCTAAAAAATATAACGTTATAAGTAAAAATGGAATAGTTACGTTTTCAATTTCAAAAATTAATTTCTAACCAAAAAAGAATATTCAATATAAGAGTTAAATTTTCAACAAAAGAAATTAATTTTTCACCCAAAAAATGAATTTTCTACAAAAAAATGATAAATTTTCAACCAAAAATAGAGCAATGTTTGAAAAATAAATTTTCTACAAAAAAGGCAAATTTTCAAAAAAATAGTTGAATTTTCAAACAAATAAATGTACTTTTAACCAAAAATAGAACAGTTGAAATTTTATTCAAAAAATTAATCTTTCAACTAAATAAAATTAATTTTCAACAAAATAGTTGAAATTTCAACACAAAAGATTATTTTTCTACTAAAAAAACAACAAATTTTTACCGAAATACATGAATCTTACACGAAAAAATATAACTTAGTTATACTTCAACCAAAATAGAACAGTTAATAAATTTCAACCCGAAAAAAATAGCTTAATTTTCAGTTAAAAAATAATTTTTCAAAGAGTAAATTATTTTATAATTAAATTTTTTATAATTTAATTATAAAAGAAATTCATTTTCAACCAGAAACAGAACAGCTGAATTTTCAATACAAAAATTAATTTCTCAACCAAATAAAATTAATCTTGAACGAAATAGTTGAAATTTCAACCTAAAAGATGAATTTTCTAACAAAAAGGACAGATTTTCAACCACAAATAGAATAGTAGAAATCGGACAAAAAATAAACTTTTAACAAAAAGAAAGACAAATTTTCTAGAAAATAGTTGAATTTTCAACCAAAGAAATAAATTTTTACTAAAAAATGGAAGTTAAATTTTAGATTTAAACATTATTATTTTTTTAACCAATTAAAATTGAATTTCATCGAAACTGTTGAATTTTCAATTCAAAAGATTGATTTTCTACCAAAAAAGATAAATTTTCAACAAAATACATTAATTTTAAACTGAAAAATATAAACTTTCAACCAAAAACAGAACAGTTAAATTCTCACAAAAAAAAGGAATTTCCAACCAAAAACTTTTTCAATTTTCAATAAAAAAATTGTTCAATTAAACCAAAAAAACTAATTTTCAACAAAATTAATGAATTTTAGAAAAAATAAAATAAGAAATAAAATTTAGTTTCAAAAATTAATTTTTTACCAAGAAAAAAAAATTTTCAACATAACAGTTCAATTTTTAACAAAAGAAATGAATTTTCAACGAAAAATGGAATAGTTAAATTTCTAGTTAAAATTATCAAGAAAAAATGGAAGTTACATTTCTACTTAAAAAATTAATTTTTTTACGAAGAAAAATAATGTTCAATATAATAGTTAAATTTTCAACAAAAAATAAATTAATTTTAAATGAAAAATTATGAATTTTCGATCATGAATCCCAAACCAATTTTTTATTTTTCTTCAAAATAAATTGGAAATAGGCTAGGCTGCGGATTGCGATAAAAAATGTAAAGTTCAGTTTAAATAACAAATATAAACTCTTTGTTATAAAAAAACGTTAAAAAATGTTAAGCGGACAGAACAAGCATTTTTTTTAAAATAGATTTCAATTTTGAATCTTCAAAACTCAAATACATATTTACGAAAAAAATGCGTTCAAAATTACATCATTTCAAACTAAAAAGAACATTCCAATTTAATGAATCTTCAATCGTGAATCTTAAAAAATTAAGAATTTTAAATTGTAAAACATTAAATTCGAAAGCATTTTCAAGTGTAAATCTTTCACATTAAACTGTTCTAAGAAAGTTCAAAACTACATACTTTCAAAATGAAAATCTCGAAAATTAAACCATTTTCATTCTATAATATCTAAATTTAAGAATCTTTAATTGTAACTATCCAAAATTTCAAAAATTTGAATTTTAAATCTTTAAAATTCTGTAATTTTTATGATTCACACTTGAAAGTTTTTCAATTCAAAAGAATCGGAATTCAAAAGTTGACTTTTGATCTAAAAAATTACTCTAATTTAAGAACTTGTGTTCATACATCTTTAAAACTTAAAAGTATTCAATTTTAAGCCTTCAAAATTGCATAAATTTGAATTATAAATCTTTAAAATAATTTTTTTTTATTTCAATTAAAAAATCTTTAATTTGCATTATCTACCTTACACATTTTTTTTAATTTGGACGATCTAGAATATAAAATTTGACTTTTTATCTTCAAAATCATCCAAATTTCTAAATTTTTAGTTACACAACATTTAAATGAAAAAAATTTTGTATTTACAACCAAAAATTCTGTAATTTTGATGATCTACATTTGGAATTTCGTCATTTTAGAAGATCTAGAATCAAACATTTAATTTTTGATCCTTAAAATTTTAAAAATGAGAGTTAAATTATCAAAATTCAAAAGTTTTCCACGGTAACACTTTAAAACTGTAGAACTTTAAATTGAAAATCCTTCAAATTTAAAAGTATTTAATTTTAAAAATGTGCAATTAAAAAATTCTGTAATTTTGACGATTTTAATTGCGCAATTTCTTCAATTTGTAAAATATGGAATTAAAAATTTGACTCTTGATCTTCAAAATCATGAAAATTAAAAAAATTATATTTATATATTTTTAGAATTAAAGACTATTCAATTACTTACAATTAAAAATGATACAAGTTTTAGGTATTACAATTAAAAATTCTCTGATTTGGAATATTTAAGATTTGTAACTTGATTCTCGATCTTTAAAATAATCAAAATATAACATTTTTTACTTTCATAACATTATTTTAAATCAAAGAATCTTCAATTAAAAATCTACAATTTATACCTATTTCTTTAAAATCTTTATAACAATATCTTTAAAATGGATCAGTTTCGAAAATAGAAGCCATGAATGACTCAGAATTCCTTAGTCTTTCAAGATCATCTGATTACGATATAAAATTCCAAATCAACTCATTAATTTTCTTTTACTTTGAATTCCTGCTGAGATAAAATCTTATATTTAAATAAAAATTACACATACCTAGAAGACGATTCAACTCAAAATTCCATTTAAATTCTTTGAAATCCATGTAGCGTTTTAAATAATTATTTTTGAATTTATAAACATTAATTATATTTGATACTACTTTAAATTTAGGCATATATTTTGTGATAACCAAGCAATAAAAATTAACTCTTTTATGTACCAAAAGCAGAACACAAAAACCCCACACTTTAAATATGTGAATAAAATAAAATCACTATTTGAAAAAGTAGAAAACCTTTTATTACAAATATTAGTTATAGGAAACTGAGTCCTGAAAAAAATTAAAAATATATTTATGCACAGTGTTTGTTAACTATTTGTAAAGTTTCTTATATTAAAAAGCACATTCTTCAAAGGCAGTTTGTCGTTCCTGCAACTACTGCAGAGTTACTTTCATTTAAATGAAAAAATTATTTTTCAAAGTAGTACTTCGATCATCAAACAACGAAATTAGTAAGTTTAATACACAAATCTAGAATCGTAATTTTTTAGACTGCGGATTCAACAAAGTTTAGTCCTGTTAGGAATGAGAAAATCGTAAACCTTATTTCTTAACTAAATGATCAATATCACAAACTCCTTCTTAAACTCTATCCCACAAAAAAATTGATATCATTTGTCAGTTTGTGCACTAACTCGCTGACTTCAACAATTCCTTCAACTTAAGCTTTAACGCTACATTTTCTTCCTTGATCAAAATATTCTCGTCCACTTTTCTCTGCAACTCTTCATTCCTCAGTCTCAAAATAATGATGTCCTCTCGCATTCGCTCATTCTCCTCCACCAACTTTCTCAATCGTGATGTATCCCTGCTTGGATGAATCTCCTTGGTCAAATCCTCCGTCTGAATTAGCATCTGTTTAATCAGGGTAGATTGAGAATTGATGTGCAGCTCTTGCATAGCCCTTAAAATTTTCGTGCTCTCCTGCTTCGAGTAGGTGGACACCAATTCTTTTATGGCATTCAACAAAGCTAAAGGATCCTTCACTTCTATCTTCTTCGAAGCAGAACTTCGAGTCGGAGTCGGATTGCTGTGTGAGGTGATCTCCTTCGAAAAATCAGGCAACAAATTGTTTTCTTTGGTTGGATCGGATGTTCTGCTGGAAGGGTTTGAACTACCGGAACGGCGGTTGTGTTCTTTGGGAGCTTTAGCATCGGAACCTTTATTTCTCGTGTCATGTTTCGCTCTTGATTCGTCAGTTTTTGTGCGCGCAGTTTCTACGGATTTTAGTTTAGACTCTGGAGGTTTCGGTTTTCTATCAAGCACTTTTGACTGCACCTGTAATTTATTTTCCTGCTCCTTGGCGTTCTGCCTCTTTGGGTCTTTCATTAATTCACTCCTCTTTCCTTCCTTCGGAGTTACAGAATTTGTATTTACATCTATGTTTTCCTGGCACTCGTTTAGGACTAGCAAATTGTTACTTTGGCCTGTGGATCTGCTTCTTCGGGTGGTGATGTACTGTTCTGCTTGTCGCTGTCCTAAGTTGGGAAGTCCTTCCGCATGAACTATTTCCAGCTCGTCCAAAAACGAGTCGTTCATTGTGCTGTAAAATTAAAATGTTTCATTAGTTTCAACAGGGTGTCTATTCAAATCGTGAAAAAAATCCCTTGACAATTCCAGGTTTTTTCCAGGTATTTCACGCTTATTCCACCAAGCAGGTTTACTTTCAACCAAAAAGAACAATTTTAATTAAAATGATGAATATTTAAGTGGTATACTTCATTTTAAACCAAATGATAAAGTTTCAAGCGAAAAGATTAATTTTTTACCCACAAAGACAATTTTCTAATGG
>JAUELO010000098.1:413736-425619 GCA_032357855.1 Amphibolips quercusostensackenii
GAGAAATAAAAAAAAAAAATTCTTAAAAACGTTGTTTTTCTTGGTCAGGCCGGAAACTTATCAATCCACCCTCGTACTGTACCTTTTTTGCATCGACTAAAATAATTGAGAAAAGTGTTGTTTCCATTCCACAAAAACCAGTTTCAAGGAGTCTAGATAAATTTTAAGATTTCATTATATTTTTTAGGATGTCAAGAAATTAAAAAAATGTTTACGAATTTAAACATTTTTTTAACGAACTTTTATGAATTAGTTTGATTAAACTTATATGCAAGGGATATCCAATGATTTATACGGTTTTAAATGAATTGTTCTATTTTTAAAATATTTCAAGGGATTTTGAGGGGATTCAAAAGATTTCAGGACATATAGCAAATCTCAAGGGGCTTGTTATCAACTTTAAAGAATTAATTTAATTTGATTTCAAAGGATACTTAGAGATTTTAAACTTTTCAAGGGATTTTAAGATATGTGAAGAAATTTAACGAGACATAACGATTTCATCAATTTCCAAGGATTTCAAGGGATACCAAAGATTTATATAGGGGTGGAAGGTGCTTTTTAGAAAACCTCAATAAATAAGTTTAATTTAATGTATACTTAAGGAATTTGAAATTATTTTTAACTGCCTTTTTTTATGGAGTTTTACACTTTTCAAAGATTCCAAAGCATTTATTAAATTATAAAGAATTCTGAGATGTATACAAAATTTCACGGATTTTAAGGGATTTCACAAATTTTTTAAGGAATTCAAACAGTTTTTTTTTGTAAAAAACTTTAATAAATAAATTTAATTCGTATTCAAGAAATATCCAATCATTTGTACTCTCTGAAATAAATTTTTCCATTTCCAGAATATTTCAACGGATTTTAAGGGATTCCAGAAGATTTCAAAATATTATGAAAATTTTGAGGTTCATGAGACACAAGGATTATATTAAACCTTTAAGGATTTTAAAAAATTTCAAAAGTTTTAATTGCTTTTGAATTATTTATTACAGGAGTTTAATGGACTAGCTTAATTTAAATAATATTCCAGGAATTTTAGATTACTTATATTTACTTTTTTTAAATGTATTTTTACACCTACTAAAGATTTTGAGAAATTTTGAGGTATTTCAACGAATTTTACAAAATATAAGGATTTCATAAAATCTCCAAGGATTTCAAGAGATTCCAAAGATTTTTATTGCTTTTAAACTTTTTTTTTACATTTCATTACAATGAATCATCGTGAAAGCATTAAATATATTATCAAGCTTAATTTGATTAATAATTAAGGAAATCCAAATTATTTATATCTGCTTTTTACAAATGGATTTTCACACCTACTGAAGATTTCAAGAAATTTTAAGATATTTTAAGAAATTTTTCAAATTTTAAGGATTTTATAAAATCTCCAAGCATTTCAAGAGATTTTAAAGATTTTTATTGGTTTTGGATGATTTTCTCAAGAATCTTAATGAATAAGCTTAATTTAATTAATATTTAAGGAATTTCAGATTCTTGATATCTACTATTTTTAAATGAATTCTTACACTTACTAAAGATTTCAAAAATTTTTGAGGTATTTCAAGGAATTTTACAAAATATAAGGCTTTTATAAAATTAATATTTTTTAATTTTAGATTACTGATATCTACTTCTTTCAAATGGATTTTTACACTTACTAAAGATTTCAAGAAATTTTGAGGTATTTCAAAGGATTTTACAAAATATAAGGATTTTATAAAATCTCCAAGGATTGTAAGGGATTTCAAAGATTTTTATTTGTTTCAAATATTTTTTTCAGAGACCTTTAATAAATAATCTAAATTCAATTAATATTCAAGGAATTTCAATATAATTCATGTCTACTTTCTTAAAGTGGATTTTTACATATACTAAAGATTTTGAGTAATTTCAAAAAATATAAGGATATTATAAAATCTCCAAGGATTTCAAGACATTCTGAAGATTTCAATTGGTTTTAAATGTTTTTTTACAAAAATTAAACAAAGAAGCCTAACTGATTAAATATTCAAGGAATTTTATATTATTTAGATTTACTTTTTTCAATTAAATTTTTACATTTACTAAAGATTTCAAGAAATTCAGCGGTATTTCGCAGAATTTTACAAACTATAAGGATTTTATTACATTTCCAAGGATTTAAGGGATTTCCAATATATTTATTGATTTTAAATATGTTTTTAGAGAACTTCAATAAATAATATAAATTTAATTAATATTTAAGGGATTCTAAATTATTTTAATCTACTTTTCTTAAATGCATTTTTACATTCACAGAAGATTTCAAGCAATTTTACAAGATATAAGGATTTTATGAAATCTTTAAGGATTCGAAAGAATTCCAAACATTTATAATGGGGTTTAAAGTTTTTTTTGAAAAACTTAAATAAGTAAGTTTAATTTATGTGTATTTAAGAGATTTAAAATCATTTAAATTTGCTTTTTTTATGCATTTTTACATTTTTCAAGGACTCCAAAGAATTTAAAGAATTTCAAGATATGTAACAAATTTTAAGTTATTTTAAAGAACTAAGTAGAACTTCCAATGACTTAAAATTTTAATGTATTTTAAAAAATTTTTTGAGAAAACTTTAGAAAATTTCAAAAGATATGTAAAATGTATAATTATTGTTAATTTTACAAGGTAAGGTATTATTTAAAAGGTTGCGTATGCAGTATGAGACGTGGAAAATTGTTTAAAAAATTATCTACCGAATTTTAGAACTTTTATTATTTTTGTGATGGATACTGAACGTAAGCTTCTTTATGACATTCAAAAAGAAAAAATAGTATTTTGCGTGCGACTAAAAAGGATTTGCATTTACACAGCTCTCCCATACAATGTAAAAATTCTGAGATTCTAGATCTCTAAAATGGATTGCAATCTGATAAACTGTTTAAAAAGGATTACACAATAAAATTTATTGTTTTTATAATTTAATCTATCAGTTCTCTTAATCTTAAACAATAGTAAGTTGTGTTAACGCTTTTGCTCATCAATTGAAATTTTTATTCGAAAATCATCAGATTTCAAAGAAGATTCACAATTTTTTAGTATTTTGGGTAACTTTGTCGTGTTACACCAGAAATCGTTTTTTTTATCAAGAAATAATTATATTTTAAAGAAGATTTAAAGGTTTCGTACAATTGTATCTTATTTTATCTAAATGTTACTTATTTAAAACAAAATAAAATGAATTTAAGAAAAGATTTGTATTTTAAATATTTTTTTTTTAAAATTAATAAGATCTTAAATTAGATTTATGTTCACCACATTTTAGGTTCTTTTGGCGTTTTATATGGAAAATTTTTGTTTTTAAATAAAAAATCATTGGATATCAAAGAATATTTGAAAATTTCACAAACTTTTGAATATGTTTGGATTTTTAAACGTAGATAGTTTCAGATTTTCAAAAGTATTATATATTTTTGAACAGTTTTACGTTATGTTAATATTCATCACAGCAACTCGTTGATTAGTTTAAAAAAAAGCATTACGTTTCTTACAATACTGTAGAGAAATATAGCGTAAAGGAATGTTGAGTTAAACTTTGGGACAGATTTTGAAGAAATTTTGAGCATTCTCAACACTAAAATATTAAACTCTACTCAAATCACTTAAAAAAAATTTTTATTTTAGGAAAATTGGAAATCGAACGGGATCTTAAGTGTTAAACTTTTTGTCAAGCACCCTGCAAATAAAAAGTTTCATCTAAAATATTTGTTTTTAAATTTGAACATTGATGTTGTTTTGTTGAGAAAGGTAATTCATTAATTTTGGATATTACATATTGAATAGTGTCGAGCACTGGTCTATTCTTTTTTGGAGGAATGAAAAAAATATACCTTAGCTGGGATTTGAACCGAAAATGACACTATACATGACTGTCATTTCTGGATTCTCATATATTACATGGTGCCGCTGTTCTGTATCTATTAACCTTGTGAAACTTTTTAAATAAATACCTAAGTCTAAAGAATTTTCACCAAATCAGCATATAGATTGAAACAATAGTGTTATTTCTTTGACCATAGTGATTAAAAAAATTTATATGTTAAATATTAGAAAGTATTGATTACTGATGTATAGTAGCGTTCCTGGTTCAAATCCCGGCTGAAGTAGTTTTTCTCTCGTTTCTCAAAAAAAATTTATGCCAAAATTAAAATGCATCTTTAAAGTTGTACCTAATTTTTCTTATTCTGATTTTCGACACTAGATAGCGAAACCGTCGACCACTATTTCCAAACCCAATTTAAGAAACAAGAAATAATACCACAGCCTGGGTGGGGAAATCGGTTAATGCTTCACTCCTGTATAGTGGCGCTCCCGGCTCAAATCGGGGCTGAGGTAGATCTTTTCTCGTTTCTCTAAAAAATAATAGACCAGTGATCGACACTATTCAATATTTATTATTGAAAATTTGTTCTCCTACGGTTCACCTCTAGTCCTCTTCAAAAATTAGTTAGAATTAACAATGGAAATATTTTGCTTGTTTTTACTACTAAGAAGAATAACTGCTCTAGGTGATTTCGGGGTTATTGATGGCATACTTAATCTCAACTCACGGGGTGTACTGGCTAAGTTGAAGCTGGAAAATTGCGGTACCTCGAAAAGTTATACGTGTGCGAATAAAGCTCACATCTTGGCGCGCATACGCACAATGGAAGCCCACACTAAGGGGTTGATAAGGCTATCGCGCATCCCGTGCATTTAGCATATATTTGAATAATGGGAGGCCGCTATAATCCCTTAAACGGGAGCCCTCATTCCGTAACTAGGTATCCTTTCATCTCTCGCTTCGGTAGCATCCCTCCCGTCCACCTTCCAACCCCTCCACGATCCCCTCCCACCTTCTGCCCCGTTTAAAGATATTTCGTTAAAATAACAGTCCCGACTCGACTACGTGCACCCTTATATCGCTACTGCTGCCTCCGCCGCACCATGGCAAAAAGGGGGTGGCATTTGCAATGCAGAGGTTAAATGGGTACGGGGGTAGCCTGTGGGCGAGGGGTATATCAGGGGTAGAAACCTTCTACAGCCACTGCACAGACTCGATTGGTTTTTTACTTCCCTCTAGAGCTCGCTCATCCTCTCGCTTTATCTCTTTCCGGCTTCCGCCTCTCTTCTCCTTTTTCTACACTTTTCACCATGCATGTCGCTTTCTCCTGTGTCCGCTGAACCACCCAGATCAAGAGGGTCGGCGCTTTCCGCAAAACGCTCTGTAGAAAAAAGAAAAAAGGATACTCGCGAGAGAAGAAAGATGGGAAGAGGCAGGCGAGATTAAACATTTATTTAAATGGCAGCTTCCAACCTTTAGCGACTGTTCCGCCCCGAACTCATATGAACATATATGTATACATTTGACGTTGGCTACACACGCGTGTGCGTCAGCTAGGTACACATTTAAAATCCATGTGCGGACGAAATCGCGCAGGTGGGCAATTGCTGGATGTATAGACTCGAGCAGTCAAGTGGAGAACCGGAGAAGAAGATTAGTCTGGTAGTTTTCAATCCCACTTTCATCGTGCTTTGTCTCCCCAAACGCCTCACCTCACTTCAAGTTGGCGATATCATTGAAATTTCATCTTTCGACCCTAAAAAGTGCGGCCACTAGATGCATATCATTTGGGGATAAATGAAAGGTGAGATTAAAATAAAGGAAAGATTTGAATCGCTGGAGACTGCTGCTACGATTCAAAATATTGGGATTATTTTGTAATGGAGAACGCATCTTTGATGACACGAAAAGAACTAGTTGTACGAATGGTGACTGGTAATGGGTAATTTGATAAACACGTCTCCACTAGGCTCCGTTAGGCGGCAGCAAATTACAGCGTAAGTAACATGCTGCCCTGTAGCGGAAGCAAGCCGAGGATATTTGATTCTACAAAGTAAGTTACCTGTCTATCAATTATCCTGCTGGTCGTTACCCATCTTGCCTTCATGTTGTCAATATCATTAAAATTTTATATTTCGACCCTAAAAAGTGCGGCCGCTAGATGCATATCATTTGGGGATAATTCAAACATGAGGTAAAAATAAGGTTAAAATTTGAGCAGCTGGAGACTGCTGCTACAATTTGAAATAATAAGATCTTCGCTAGCTTGAGAAAGCTCTTTTAATGACGGGAAAAGAACAAGGTAACGAAACGTGAGAGGTAATGTGTAATTCGATAAATTCGTCGCAGCTAGGCTTTGTCAGTCAGCTTAAAATTAATAAGTAAGTAGCTCGCAGCCCTCTAGCGTAATCGAGACAAAAATATTTGATTCTGCTTGGCGAGTTACCTGTCTCTGATTTATCTCGATCGACGTTACCCCTTTTAAATTCGAGTTAGCGATATAATTGGAATTTCATTTTCCGCCCCTAATACGGGCGGCTGCCAGATCCATATCATTCGGGGATAAATCAAAGGTGAGATAAAAATAAGGTCAAGATTTAAATCCCTAGATACTGCCGCTAAAATCTAAAATATTGGGATCATTTTTGACTGGAGAACCCATCTTCAAAAACACAAAACGTTCTGAGTGTATGAAACGTGACAGGTAATGGGTAATGAGATAAACTCGCCGTGGTGAATCAAAGATTTTTCGCTTGATTCCGTTATACGGCAGAACATTACTGCCTATGTATCCAATAATTGATCCAAAACGTTGAGTCCCTCCTATTATGAATTACCCAACTGATTGTTACCCCCAGTCACATATTACCGGATCCGAAATTAATTTGTACACAAATTCATTCATATCTGTCAATTTTTAGTTGATATACTTTGTATTTATTCTTTTTACAATAAAAAACAAAAGGTAAAAAAGCGTTTTAGGTGAAAATGTTGGGGTTATCTTAAAATGCAGAAAACTGAAGATCGGCAAGGGTAAAAGAAAAAACCACTAATCTGTTATTTTACTTTTACCAGTTTTAATTACTTTGTATAGCGATATCACACCCAGCGCTTTGACCAGAAACGCTTTTTACTTTTTCTTCTGTGTTAAATATTAACGGCATAATATAAAAAAACGAAGAATGTTATAGAAAATTTTCTATAAATTTGTATGGCTCTGAAAATTGACTTTCTTTTTTCTCAAATTGTTTCTTTACATTTACGAATCTCCTATTTCGAGCTCTAGATTATCTACAACTTCCCTAATCTATATTTTAACCCAAAAGTATTTTAACTTTCAATGAAAAATAGTTTTTGAACCAGAAATATTCTTCAGTCAAGAAAATTCAACCAAATTGTTGAAATTTTAAGCCAAAAAGACAAATTTCCTACAAAAATTTAATTTTTAACTAAATGATAAAAATTACATCTGAATAGATGAATGTTTAACTAAAACGATGAATTTTCAACCAAAAAATTGATTTTTTACAGAAGAGTTATCTTTTTAGCCAAGTGAAAGTTATACGTAAAAAAAAACAAATTTTCGACCAAAAATGGAATAGTTAAATGTTTTACTAAAAAAATTAATTTTTAACAAATAAATTAAAACCATAACCACTTAATTAAATTAAAGTTGAACCACTTTCTTAAAAACTCACTTTTTGGTTAAAGATTCATTATTCTAGCTGAAAGTTTATTTCTTTAATTGCAAGTTTTACTAATTTGTTAAAACTTTTTTTTTGGTTGAAAACTAATTTTTCAAACAAAAAATTTTAGCTATTCCATGTTTGGTTTTAAACTTATCTCTTTAGTTGGAAATTTAATTATTTAGTCAGTTAATCATGTTTTTAGTTGAAAATACGTCTTTTTTGGTAGAAATAAGTTTTTTTTTAGTTAAAAACAAATCTTCTTTATCAATTCAACTTCTTGGCTTAGATGAATTACTTTTCTAACGATTTTTTTATATATATTTTTAAAAATTATTTCTTTTTTTGTCAGAAAATAAATGTTTTTATAATTAAAAATGTAATAATTCCGATTTTCAGTAATAATTTATTTTTTTGATTTAAAAATTAAAGTATACTTTTTAACATTCATGTATATTGTTGAAAATATGTATTTTTTTTTGTAGAAAAGTAATCCAGTTGGTTGAATATAAATTTTTTTGGTTACGATTTCATGGTTTTAGATAAATATTTATTATTTTAGTTGAAAGTTCATTTCCAGAGTTTAAAAATTAATTATTTTTTCCAAAATTAATTTTGATTCAGTTGAAAATAAATTTGTTTGACTGAAAATTCAAATATTTGGTTCAAAATATATGTATTTAAAAAAGTCTTTTATAATAGAAATTTAATCTTCTTGTTTGAAAATTCAGCTTTTAATTTTAAAATTTAAATATGTTTTTTCAAATTACTTTTTTCTGTTTGAAAATCCATGTATTTAGTTGAAAATTTGTCTCTTTGGTAGAAAATAATTCTAATTGTTTAAGCATTTATCTTTTTGGCTTAAAATTGATTTAGTTCCTTAAAATTATTTGTTTTTGGTAGAAAATTAATTTTTTTACTAATTGTTCGACTTTCCATTTAAAAATTCATGTACTTTAATTAAAAAATTTTTTTTTGTTGGTAGACAATTATTTTTCCTAATTGAAAATTTATCTCTTTGGTGAAAAATTGACATTTTTTTGTAAAAACTAGCTTTGTTAGACAAGCATAATTTTTTGGCTAAAAATTCCATTATTTGAACAAAAATACTCCTGTTTGCTTGAAAATTTAATTATTTGATTAAAACTTGCTTGTTTTTGGTTAAAAATTATTTTTTTAAATTAAAAATTAAACGTTCTGGTTGAAACTTTTTATATTTTGATAAAAAATTCTCTTTTTTGGTAAAAAATAATTTTTTTTTGTTTAAAAACTCACCTCTGCTGTTGAAAATTTTATTTTTTTGGCAAAAATTTACTTCAGCAAATAAAAAATGTTTCTGAAACGGAATATTTAGCTATTTAATTTTTGGTTAGGAAATTATTATTTTTTCAAATTAAAAATCAATCCATTTTGTTGTTGATGCAATATTTCTAATTGAACAGGTCGAATATCTGCTGGAATTTCCTCCTAGTTGTAACATGTTTGGATTTATTATTTTTTCAAGTAAAAGTCTCTCGTCCCTGAAATACGCTGACATTTTTTATGAGAAATAGTAAAAAATAATTTAAAGAACCCCTCGCTGTAATCGCCTCACGTAATTTGTAAATTTCCCTTCCCACTGTTTCTAAATTTATATAGTGCATTTCCAAACAAAGATATTAATTAAAATTTTTGTTAATTGTCAATATACTAAAAAATATTACAAAAATAGACACTCACAAACGGAATTTTCAGCATCATTCGTGTCTAGATGTTATCCAATCATTTTTTAGTCGAATCAGCCAGATTATGTTTATAAATAATGAAAGGCAACTCTATTTGAAAAATGAATTAATTTCTGATTGTAATTTTACATCTTTCATCAAAAATATGAATACTGGTCTTCTCAGCGCCCCTTTATAAATAGGGCTAAGTAGGGCAATTTATTCACGGGGAGCTAGGAGCAAGTAAAAAATATTTTGCAATACTGAGGATGAAGCAAGCAAGCAGAATTGAAATCATAGTCCTGCCAGTATGAATTATACTGTTGACTAATTAGGTTTAGACGCAGATTTTAAGCAATTGCCGTTGTGGGCGTGTTTCCGTCCCTAGAGACCGGCGAGCCCGTCTCTTCCGCATTCCCTGGGGACGAGCGTGACTTTTCACGTAGTCGTAGGCAGTCGCTAGTCTACAGCCGCATGTAGCATGTACCCCCGCTGTGCTGCTTTATGCTCTCGGCCTTCATTCACATTACCCCAGGTCTCCGAAGACCTTCGCTCGAAACAAATATCCTTGGACGAACTGCTTGCCGACACGCCACTCGGTGGTCCAATTCGATTCAATTCTATTCTATTTTCATTTTTTTTTCACTGCTCACTTCACTTTTCTTTCCTACTCTTTTCCACCCTCCGCTATGTTTGATCCAGTTCCTCCCTCGAGTGCAATAGATTCACTGATGTCTTGGTCCGGGGTATTTTTGGATTCCAAATTGGGGCCTGTGTAATGTCAATAATCATTTTCACAAAGTTCTCTCTCAGAAGGATTTTAATTTTTAAAATCTCTCAACAATGTACGACTAGTTGGTAATAAAAATACTGCAATTTATTTGTTTCAATCAATGCTTAATAAGGTAGACTCAAAGTGCGTATCAAAACAATATCTGCAGTCAGAAAAATGTTTGTTTGAATTAAGAAAGACCCTGTATAAAGGATCGAATTTGTTTAAATCAAATCAAATTTTTCAGGTTAAATGATGGGTTGTTTTAATCAAATCCATTTTTCTTAAATCAAAGTAACCATTGTTTGATCACTCAGAAAAATATCCTCCTTTTTTTAAAGGATGCCTTTTGTCACAAATAGAATTCCTTTTTATAATTTATGGTTTAAAGTATTTTCGTTTGTTTTAAGAAGAATCTTCTCACAGCATACGTTATTTATTTGCAATTAAGTTGAGTTAATTAATATAACCTACCAGCCCACTTGACCCATTTTTTGTTCTTTTAAAACTAGATTATAATATTCTAATATAGAAGGGCTGCTCCCACCTTTATGCACTACGCGCATGCCAATCCCCCAGACCTTGGCCTAGGTTAAAATAATAAAAGATCTATAATAAACTTCAGCATAAAACAGGTTTACCGCGAATAAAAATTTCAAACGACTACAAATTATACCAAATGAATTACAAACATGTTACAGAATTTACTGAGATTTCCAAAGCTTTTCAGGGATTTTATAGTATTTCAACGAATTTCGAGAGATTAAGGAATCACAAAAGTTTTAGGGCTTTCCTAGCGATTTTAAAAGATGACGAAAGATCTGACAGATTTAAAAAAACATCTCAATTATTTGATGGACTTTAAAAAAATTTTAAGGGACTTCACAGAGGTCTTTAGGATTTCAAGAAATTTGATTGTTTTCAAGAGATATCGAAGGAGATATCAAAGAAGTTCTGTTAAGCTTGATTCTTTACAGTGAAGATAACTGTTTCTCTTTACTATATTCTAGATTTCTGATTTGACCTTTCATCTAACTTTGATTTATTTTGTTCATTAAACAAGGCGGGCAGAATGTTAATACTTTATCTCATAATATTGATGTTGTATCTTATGGAAACCTGGTGACAGATATAATATAACACGAATGCCACACTAAATAGGTTAAGGGGCAGGTATTAGAAAAAAGGTTGCGGAATTTGAAGGGCCTGAGTTGTGAGAATCATTTCAGGGTCAAGGAAAAGGTATTGTAAGGACGGTATCAGGAGTTGAGGAGAAGTCATTGTAAGAAGGATGGCAGAGAAGTTGCAAGGAGATTTAGAAGGGTAACGAGGAAGAGGTTTAAAGGAGGGTTGTAGGGCTTAAGGGAAAGGGTTGTAAGGAGAGCTGCGTGGGTTAACAGTCAGTGGATGGTTGTAGGAGTTAAGGGTCAGAGTCTAAGAAGGTTAAGCATCGAGAGTTGTAATGAGGGTTGTAGAAGTTGAATAGCAGGTGTTGTAAGGCCCGTTGCAAGGGTTTTGTGGCCGAGGTTGTAAGCTTGGTTGTAGTAGGGCTTAAGAGTCAGGGGTTGTAAAAACGGTTGTTGCCGTCAAGGCAAGTGGTTATGGGGAAGGTTGCATGGGTACACAGGCAGCAGTTCTGAAAAGGTTTGCAGGGATTAAGGGGCAAATTCTTGTAACAGCGACAGTGGTTGAAGTGGCAGCGGCGAGATCTTTTTGTAACATAAAAAAGTTAACTCGATAACAGATAAGTGCCCAACACTACATATTATGCTATTTGTCAGAAACAGTTTGCAGCATCCGAATGCTGCAAGTGTGGTTATGTTTACTGTGGTGATAGTTTAATTGGAGGGAGGACGAAAGCCTGGTATTAG
>JAUELO010000098.1:522022-533519 GCA_032357855.1 Amphibolips quercusostensackenii
AGACGAACTTAAGCCATTACCAAGTGGAAATCAAGTCGAAGCATTTTTACTCGGCTCTTTAATAAGTTCCGGGATCCCCGTTGCCAACTCCAAAGTATTTCTTTAATAAGTTCCTGGGATAAATTTGAAGATTATTATGAAGAACGTTTGCTATCACTTGAATATTAATATATTTCATATTTTTTCTTCTTTTTCCCGTGAAGAAAAAAAAATTGAAGGGAAGTCAAAAAATCCTGGGGATCGCCTGGCAGCTAAGTAAAGTTACACCTTCCGGGTACTTGATGCACATTCTGAAAAATATTTCGCTCTCTCCACCAAATCACGTTCAATATTTCTAGATTTATGATGATGGTCTGATAAGAGCAGAGAGCTAGGGGTTCGACAGGCAGGCAGGCAGGATAAGCAATAATAACCATTGCACAACGATATCGCGGATGTTCGTTGACAAACATGCAGCACTCATGGTCGTCACTGTTATCTTTCAGTGTGGTGCGTCCAGTATAGGAAAACATGATTTATTTCTGATAATCCTGTGAATGAGATAGCTTTGCGGCTTGGCATGCCTAATCCCCTCGCTATCACAGATTATCCGTCGCGTCGACACTATTGCCGGGATTATACATTTTTCGGTATCCACATTTCTTCCTTTATTCTTCTTCATCGTGTATCTGCCGGTCACCGAACTTTAGCGATTATAAATCGGGAAATGCTTCGTAAATCATTTTTTCAAAAAAAGCAACACGTTTAAGCTTTGCTACTATATAATACTTTTTTGAAGCGATGACACTATTTTGCTACTATTTTAAAAATAATTAGACTGAAGACACAATTTTTAAATCAAGAAGTCGAATTTTGAACAAAATAGATGTTGCAGTCAATTAAGAAGAAAATGTCAAAACTGATGAATTTTTGAGCCAAAAACGTGGGTTTTCAACAAAACAGTGGAATGTTTAACCAAGTAGTTAACTTATCAACCAGAAATATGAATTTTCAACAAAACACATACATTTTTTACCAAATACTTTAATTTTCAACCAAGAAGATTATGTTTCTGCCAGAAAAGAAGAATTCTTAAAAAAATACGTATATCAACTTCTTACCAAGTAGTCATCATTATAAATCTTAAATGAACTTTGAGATTGTATACGTATTGTACACTTTGAGCTAATAATAAATAAACCAAATTTATGAATTTTCATGTCAAAGAAAACACATTTTAAAAAAGAAATTAATTTTCAACAAAAGATGTCATGAATAACATAACAATTTTAAAAAATTGGTTTTAAATGATAAAATTGTTAATTTTTGATGAAGGAGATAAATTTTTTAACAAAACAGATGAATTTTTAAGCTAAAAAAAAATAATTTTCAACAAAAAAGTTAATTTGAAACTGAATAGTTGAATTTTTAACCGAAAACTATGAATTTTTAAAAAAAGTTATACATAAATAATATTGCAACCAACAAATATTTTGCTTTTCAATTAGGAACATTTGACTTTAAATAAAAGCGATGACTTTCCAACAAAATAGTTGAACTTAAACTATAAAAAAGATTAATTTATTACCAGATAAGAAGAATTTTATATCAAAAAGGATAATTTTCTACCGGGAAAGAAGAATTTATCCTAAATATCATAAATTTTCAACAAATTTCATAAATTGTCAACTAAATACTTTCATAAATGCATGTGACGTTATTTCAAATTTTATTAGAATAATTTTTGGTTTATATTTAATTCTCTTCTGAATTTCCAAAATTCAACAGTTGAATCGTCCATCAAATTGGTCAATTTTCAGGCCAGGAAGACGAATTTTCTTTAAAAGCAGTTAAAATTTCAACCAGAGAATATGAATTTTCAACCAAAAAGTTATATTGTGATCAATTAATTGAATTTTGATAAAATAGTTCAATTTTCAGTTGTAAAAACAACTTTTTAATAAAAAAAGCGAAATTTCAACTATAATTTTGATTCTTTAAACAAAAAAATTGACTTCTGAGGAAGTAGTTCAACATTCAACCACGGAACTCAATTCTTAACCTGAAAACATTTATTTTCAGCACAAAATGTAATTGTTTATATTTCAATAAAAAAAGTCGATTTCATAAAAAAAAATTGTTTCCAAGAAAATACTTGTTTTTTCCAAAAATCTTTTTTTTTTTACTGAAAAAGACGAATATTTAACCAAATAGTAGAACTTTTAATCAAGAAGATTCATTTTCTACAAGAAAAAACGAATTTTTAATCAATGACATGAATTTTTAACCAAATATTTTAAACAATGTGCACGATGCTAAACCCAATTTTATTTGGTTAAGTTTAAGTTTATATTTTTTCCCTTTATATTATTTTGTAACTAAATAGTTGAATTTTTTAGCCGAAAAAAATCAATTTTCAACCAAAAATAAATAAAATATATTTTGTTAAGGAGAATTAATTTTCAATAACGAAAATAAATTCTCTGCATAATAGTATAGTATATGCTTAATTAGAAGACAATGAAATTTCTACTGAAGAATAATTATTTTTTAACCAAGAAAACAAATTTTTTGTAAAAGATTTGAAATTCAAAACAAAAGAGATACCAAAGTAAAGGATGTGAAAAAATAGAACCAAATCGATAAATTTTAAGGTCAAAAAACGAAATTTCTAGGAAAAAAGGTAACACTCATCCAAAATGGATTAATATTCAATCAAACTGTTGCATTTTTAATAAAAAATAAAAAAAAATTTATTGAAAAAGATTAATTTTCAGGTCAAAAAGAAGAATTTTTAACAAAAGACTTAAAATTTTGACTAAGAAGATTATTTTTCAACTAAACAGTTGAGTTTGTAAACAAAATTTGATTTTTTTTAAATTTAACTTCTAGTCAAAAACAGCTGAATTCAACCACAAAAAAACAAATTATTAACAAAAGTACCTGAATAATTAAATTTTGATCCAAGGAAGGTGAATGCTTAATTAAAATGATAAATGTAGACTTCTTAACCAAAATGAATTAACTTTCGATCAAAAAAGAATTTAATTTTTAAACAAAGTCTTTATCTAAAAAGAAAAATATTTACCTGAAATAGTTCAAGTTTCAGTTAAAAATAATTATTTTATACAAAAAAGCGAATTATTAATCAAATAGTTTAATTTTCAACTAATAAAGATTAATCATACATTTCAGTTTTTAACTAAAATAATTAATCTTCAACCAATCAAATAACTTGTTTATGAAAGAGTTTAAATTTTAACTAAGTAGTTATTTGCAACTATGAAGATAAATTTTCAACAAAGAAGATTAATTTTATACCAAGAAAGACGAATTTTCAAATAATACATGCATTTTTAATCAAATAGTTTAATTTTTAACTAAAAAGGATCAAGTATCATAGTTTCAATTGAAGTAGTTTCAATTCACATAGTTTAATAGTAGACAATATAAGAAATGAAAGTCTACATCTGTTTCATTTTTGGAACCAAATAATGACGTAGTATAGTGTCAATTATTGTTCAAAAAATTTTAATTTTAATTTACAAAAAAATTTCGAAATGTTTCAAAATATTGAAGGACAGCATAATCATGGTCATATAGACTTAATCACTTCCTTCCTGTATTTCCGCTTTTTAATTTATAATCAATTCTACGCAGATGTTTTTTCTGGAAAACCGACTTCGCAGAGCTTTATTTGATTGACTTTTTATCATCGCAGAAAAATGTGCTTTCCAAATGATGGATCTATTGTCATTTCTTAATAAATGGAATCAGTTTACAATGGATACTAGCTGTAAACAAAGAAATAACAATCTTTAAACATGTAAGCCAAAATTATTGTAAAATTATTCAAGGTAAAGAATTAAAATCACTCGATGTGATTGATTTGAAATTAGTTTACATAAAAATTAAAAACCTCAACAATTTAAAATATCAAAATATAAATTTTTTAATATCAAGAGCTTAAAGATTGGATAGAAGGAGTTAAATAGTTAGCTTAACAAAAATAAATGAATTCAGGGTATTGATGGTTTAGAAATATGAAATTATTAAACGATAGAAAATATGATTCGCGAGCAATAAACCATTTTCATCATTTTTTTACGAAAATACATTTTTCGCAATCTAATGTGTATCAAAGTAGGTTTCTAAACTTAATAGTCTACAGAACATTTTTACGACTTAAATTTTTTTTTTTATAAATAATTAAATTTGAGAAATAGAACATTTGTACCTTATTTTGAAGAATATTTTATGCCAGCCCATGTGATTCTAAATGGCTTATCAGGCTTAATAGAATCCAGAAAATTCTTGATGTTAGTGAGTCTGGTAACCTATTTGCAAGGCTATATACAAATTTATTATACTTCAACTAAAATTATTTTTGGCAAAACTAAATGTTAGGTTTACACAATATTTTGCAGTGTTGTTAGTTGGACAACAAAGATCTTTTATTTGTTAGCTCAAATCATTTATAACAATACTTAACGATACATATCATAGAGCAAAGAGTTTTTCGCGCAGAATGATAAAAAAATTTTATTCGTTTACTTGTATTATTTAGAACAAATTCAAAAAGAAATAAATTTTTTTATGCTACGAAAAAAAATGAATACTGTCTATTTGTTCACTTAAATCATCTTTGAGAAGGATAAATATTAAATGCTAAATTTTAACATTTTTATTTGAGTCTTTAAAAATATTTTGTTATACATAAAATAAAAAATAATTTTTCGCTAAAAAGTATTTATGTAAATGTTCTATTTATTAACTTAAATTAATTATTAACTGGTAAAATTTTACGAAAAAAGACGATTTTTAATCAAATAATTAAGTTATTAAGCTAAAAAGTCTAATTTTTAGTAAACAGTTGACTTTTAAACCAAAAAGAAGAATTTTCAACAAAAAGCAAAAAATTTATTTTTAATCGCAAAAAATGAATTTTCAACAAAATAGTTCAATTTATAAAATGTAATCATTAAATTTTCAGATTAAAAAATTCAGTAAACGAAAAAAAAAACGAATTTTCAACCAGTTAAATTCAACTAAAAATGACAAATTTTGACCAAAATAGCTTAATTCTCAACCCGCATGATGAATTTTCAATTAATAAGATTAATATCAAACACAAATATAGTAACTTTTAAGAAAATACATGATTTTTTTACAAAATAGTTGAATTTTTAACTTATAAGGAAAAAATTTTTCATTAAAAATAGAATAGCTACTTTTTTAGACAAAAAAATTAATTTTTGACAAAGATAAAACGAATTTAAAAAAAAGTCAAATTTTGGAATAAATAGTTTTATTTTAACTAAGTAGTGTGATTTTTTGTCAAATTGTTCAGTTATAAACAAAGCTATCACACTTTTTAAAAATAATTTTTAACGAAGAAAATGAATTTTTAAGGAAATACATAAATTTTCAACTAGATAAGTTCAATCTTTAATTTTCTATTTAAAATATCCATTCCTTACAAAAAATGGGTTAGTATCAGATACATTTTTGGTTTAAGAAATAAATACTTCATCAGAAAAAAAAAGAATTTTTAGCAAAATATAAAAATTTTCAACCGAGATGAATTTTCATTTACCATGAAGGACCTTACGAAAATAAACTCTCAAGAAAAAGAGTTTAACATTCAACCAACATGTTTAATTTTCTGCTGAAATATTTATTTTTACAAAGAAGATTAATCGTCTACAAAAAACATGAATTATTTATAAAAAATGTCAATTTATAACTAAAAAAATTAATTTTCAATAAAAAATGGAACTGTTGAATTTTTAGTTGAAAAAGGTAATTTTTTACAGAAAATGAAACAATTTTCCAAGAAAATAGTTTGATTTTCATCCAAGAAATAGAAGCTTTAGTTGAAATGATTAAGATTTAATTAATAAGATTACTTTTCTAACGAAAAGACCAATTTTCAACAATATCGTTAAATTTTCACCTACACCAAAAATCTAAATTTTCTACCAAAAAGATTAATGTTCTACCAAAAATCACACATTTTTAACAAAATACGTAAATTTTGAACAAAATTGTTATTTTTATAAGCAAAACAAACCAACGATTACATTTTTAAACCAAGCATATGATTCAAGATTTTTATCAAAAAAGTGAATTTTTTTCACCAAATAGTTCAATTTTAATAACAATAATTTAATTTATAACGAAATACTTAAATTTTTAATTATAAAGATGAATTTTTAACAAAAAGTTTATTTTCTACTGAATCTTTCAATTTTCTACCAAATTGTTGAATTTTTTATCCAAAAAGACGAACTTTCTACAGAACAGTTGAAAACGAATTTTCATCTAGAAAAGATTTTTTTTGCATGAAAATATTCAATTTTATCAAAAAATGTAATAGTTTTATTTTTAGTTATGAAAATTAATTCTCAACTTAAAAGAAAACAAACCTTTAACAGAGAAAAATGTTTTTTTAACAAAATAGTTGCATTTTCAACAAAATGATTGAACTTTCAACCTATTCTACTAATTCAGATCAAATTTAGGCAAAAAACAAGAGAAGGTGGAACTTTTTTGAAAACAGAGGAAAAAATAAGTATTATTTAAAAAAGCGGAATAGAGTTTACGGATGTCCCCTAATCTGTTGAATTAATCTGCGTTTTTTACTGAAAATAAATTGTTTCAACCTAAAACTCAACCATTCTATTTTAGTTGAAAATTATTTTTTTGTTTAGAAAATTAAGTTTTTTTGCTCAAATTTAATTTGATAAACTAAAGACCTAACTACTTGCTTAAAAATGAATATATCTTGAAAAGTTTTTTTGGTAGGAAATTAATCTTCTTCTTTGAAAATTCATCCTTCTGGTTCGAAATTAATTTCTTTGGTTGAATGTTTAGTTATTTTGTCTTCTACCATATATAAGCAAAAATTTTTCTGTAATATGTGATAAAATAAAAATTAGGGATTTCCATTAATGAGGAAAAGAGTCTATTTGTAAAAAAATGTTTAGTAAACAGTTATACAAGTTTTCAAAGTGTAGAAATTTGTGTTTTTTTATTATTTTTTCACTTCTTTGCAAAAAAATAAAAAAATATAGCTATTCGTATTCAAGTGTATTTTTTTTAAGTTTAAAAAAAAATTTATTTACAAGTTTCACCGAAAAATTTAATTCCTAGCAATGTTGTACATTCTTGTAAAAAAATTCATCCACCAGATATATCTTCACGATGTGAGGAAATCGTATGGATGGCTGAGGCTATAAATCGTTTGATATTAAAATTGTAAATTACCAATGCACGAAATGAAGTCGAGCACTTTCGAATAAAAAAAACGGCAAATAAAATAGGAATGCAAGTTGAGAAAAAAAGAGAAGGAGGGAGTAATGGACCGGGGGAAGGTTGATAAATAGAGGTGGGTTTCCCTCCTTTCTAATAAAGACGCTCTTGTCGAGGGGTTGATCTTTCGTATGAACCAGGAATACTAAATTCGTCAAAGCTTCTTCTGCCGTACCTACAACTACATTCACCAGAGGTGTTTAATCCTTGAGATACTTTAAATTTTAGGCGTTAATCTTGCTATAAGCTTTGATAATATTGCACCAGTTACTTACTGCAGCACTAAGGCCCTTGATTTTTTTTCAGGAGGATGCAACATCCGCCTAATGTTCCCCAGGGTATGGGGCCCATTTGGGAACTCGAATGACATCACCAATCTACCGCCTTTTCAAAAAAACTACTCAGGTAAGCAAATATCCTCTAGTTCACTTTTCAAATTTTGCACCTACAAAAAAAAAGGTTTTCGTAGCCTGTTAAGACGTTCATTGAGTCGTTTAAATCTCTCCCTTCTTATAATCCTCCTCCTCTGTCCCCCATACATCCTCTCCATTTATCAACTTCCCTTTCTCTTTCACTCCCCCTTCCTCCTCCCTATACACTTCACCCTCTATCCCACCTCTTCACTCCCCTACCCTACTTCTCCTGTACTTCTACTGCTCATCCCCACTCTCACTCTCTACTCCTATCCTATCCTCACCCCACCCTTGCCTACTTCCCGAACTCACACTTTCCTTCCCTCGCTTCACCACTACTACTTACTCTCACTTCTGTACTACCACTCCTAGCAGTTCTTCTTCCATATTCATCCATACTTCCTACTGCTACTGCATCTATCACTTCCTTCTGCCTCACTGCATATTATGTCCTACCTCTTACTTGCGCTTCTCATTCCTCACTTTATTACTTCGACCTTTTTCTCTTTTTCCCCTCTCCACACTTCCCCTAGTTCCCGACACTTCCCCTACTATACTACTTCTTTCATTTTCCTTCCTTGACTTCGCCCTCCTCTACTTACCACTACTTCTTTGTACACACTTCTTTCTGCCTTCGCACCACCTTCAACTACTTCCCCGCCCAATAATTTTCTTCCCTCGCTCCCTCGCCCCTACTTACTCTTACTTTCTTTCTATACTCTTACTTCCCTACTATACTCTATTCCACGAAAGAACGATATCAGTTCCCCTTTTCTACTCACCCTTACTTTTTACTACTGCCACACCCAATACTACCTCTCTTCTCACTTCAAATTATATCCTATTCCTTACTTCCTTCTTCACATCTCATCCCTTTCCTACTTCTGCCCTCTCTATTTTTTTACTCATTCTTCCTATACTACCCTAAGCTTCCCCTACTTTACCACTTCTTATCTCCACCTTTACTTTCCTACCCTTCTCTAATTTTTTCTTCTCTACTTCTCCTCTTCTTACTTCCCCTACAACCACTACAAATCCCTCTTATTACTTTTCCTTACTTCTCTTTCACTTAAACACTTCTTATCCCTTGCTCGCCCTTGTTTTCCCGTTTTTTCCCTTCCGAGAAAGAACTACGTCTGATCTTTGAAATCCATTAAAATAATTCAAAATATCCTAAAGTCTAAAGTCCTCTTAAATCCCTTCAAATCATTGAAATCTATTGAAAATTTCTTGAAATCCTTTAAAGTATCGTAAGATATTAAACTTCTTTGAAATCCTTTGCACTTCTTTAATTTCCTCAATCCTTGCGAATAAATTCTCTAAAATTTCATTAAAAAATTATAAAATCCTGCAAAGTTATGCAAAATCTGATGATGTTCTTTGATAATTTCTTGAAAGATTTAAAGTCCTACAAAATCTTCTAAAATTTTGGGAAATGTATTCAAATACCTTATTAGGAGCCTTCGAAATTCCTTAGAATTACTGAAATCCTTACAAATCAGCTGAAATCCTTAAAAATTCGTTTTCTATTAATTTAACATTTATCTTACCACCTGAATTTTGATAACATGGATAGTTGATTTAAAAGAAAATGACATTTTTTTATTTTATCCCATATTTTTAAAAAACTCGGGCCAATACGTATATAAGACGCGAAAAACGATTGTTAAACAGAATAGTTGAATGTTGAAAAAATTTATTTTCAACAAAATAGTTTAATTTTTTACAATAGAAATAATTTTTTTACCCAGAAGACGAATTTTTAACCAAATAGTTGATTTTAAAGTTAAAAATATAAGCTTTTTAAAAGCAAACAAAAAGGAAACTTTACAAATTTTTAACTAGAATTATCAATATCTCGCTAAAAAGGGTAATTTTTAAGAAACTTTCTAAAATTCAGCTAAGTAATTGAATTTTTATCCAAAAAGATCAATTCTTCAATAATAATGTTATAGTTTATAGTGCAACTAAAAAAGATTTTAATTTTAAATCAAAAAAAAAAATACATTTCTACTGAAGAAGATCAATTTTCTAAACCGGAACAGTAAAAACAAATAATAATAAGGAAAGAGTTGAATTTTAATCGAAGAAACAGTGTATAAAAAAAATACATACCATATATTAAACTTTCATTTCAAAAGACGAGCTTTCAACAAGTTTTGAATTTTCAACGAAAAAGTCAATTTTCCATTAAAGAGTTTAATTTTCTATTAAAGTAGTTGAATTTTCAGCCAAAAAAGATAAATTTCAACAAAACATATAATACTTGATATTTCAACCAGAAAAAGTTTTAATTTTAGATTAGAAAGAGCTAAATTGTACCAAAAAAGGAAAATTTTAAACAAAATAGTTATATCCTCAACCAAAAACTATTTATTTTCAAACAAACAATTGCACTCCTAACCAAAACAGGTTTATTTTTAGCTAAATAGTGGAGTTGAACAGTGGAGCTGTCGACCATAATAGTTGAATTTTCAACTCAAAAAGACAAATTTTCAATAAAACAGTTAAATATTTAACCAAATAATAAAATTTTGTATGAAAAGATGATGATTTCTCAACGGCAAATATAATACCATACTTTTCAACCGAAAATAATTAAAAAATTGGATGACCCCTTTAGATAACGAAATTCTATACAATTTGTGGACTGATCTTGTTACATTCGAAGTGTCTCACCTACAATTGAAAGCAAACACACGTATCATTTTTTTCGAGGGTAGAGTAATAAAAGTGGCTCCTTAGAGTGAAGATTGTGGTGTCGAGACAATTAAATTCTATTTTCTAAAAGCGGTGACTTTCGAGCGCGTAGGATGCACTACGCGAGTGACCTTTTGCTCTATGAGGCTTCCTCTTCGGCCCGGATGGCGGCCGGTTTTTTATTTATCAATCGTTAAGAACGACCGGTTGTCCCATGATTAGGATAAATGGTAGCACGCGTCATACCGTGGATGGATATACGCCCATCTTTTACTCCCTCGACTCTTTACTCCCCCCCCCCTCCCCCCGCTCCCTCCAGCCCCCCCAATTAGAGTAGATTAGTGGCGCTACATAGGGATTCACTACGTCGGCCTCTTTGTACTCTACATGTCAAAGCGGCGGTCTTCAAGTGTAGCTACTCTGAATTAGCAATATCTTGTCATTTTAATCGTTTTTCCGCACGAGCTAAATGGAACCATAACCGCCACGTGACTTGCAGTCATGATATGGCCATTGGCCACCTGTAAAGGGTACAGAGAGCAAAATTGAATAATTGCAATTTGTCAATTATTATTGTCCAATCTGTATTGCTTTCAGTTGGAGCAACGTATTTTTGATAGACAGTATATTTTCATTCAATTCCTTTCTTAAATTCTTTATATTGTTTAAACAACTACACTTAGGTCCGTAATTATTCACTCTCTTAAACTGAACCTGTGAAATTTTCACTGGTTGAATCAGTATTTGGAGTTTTTACTGGTGAATCAGTGATTATCTGATTTTGACTGGATAAACCAGTAAGTGAATCAACTGAACCAGCGTTACTGAATATACCATTGACGCAAAATGATAGGTTCAACCGGGGACATAGCGCTCCAGGCGGTTAAGACATGAACCTCCAGTCGTCTGTTACCCGCATATCGCTGGATAGGTGTTTGCATTTTTCCAGTAAAAACTAACTTCATGTAGTGGTTTTGTTAGAAACTGTTGGGGCCTAATTGCAACAAGAAGGGGATATCTTTCGTTTGAAAGTGAAAAAGCCCCTGGCCCTCATTTATTTTTGTGAGAGTAAAGTCCGGTTTTTAAAAGAT
>JAUELO010000098.1:653405-676135 GCA_032357855.1 Amphibolips quercusostensackenii
GGAAAAGGAAAAGAATAAAAGAAGAGGAAAGAAAAAAATACTAGAGATGGGTACTTAAAAAAGGGAAAAAGGAAAAGCGGGAAGGAATAGAGAAGAAGGAAAGGGAAAAAGTAAAAGAAAGACAGAGACATTGCCCGATCCAGAAAGGGGAAAGTAATTTCCAAAGGTAAAAGAAGAAAAAGAAAATAGTAAAGGGAAAAGGGAAAGGGGAAAAGTAGGAAAGAGACAGAGAGATTTCTCGATGCAGAAAAGGGGAAACTGTAAAGGAAAAGGGGAAAGTAAGTGAAATACTTTAAAAAGGGGAAACGAAGAGGGGAGAAGGATAAAGGGGAAACAATGTGGAAAGAGAAAAGGGAAAATGTAAAAGAGAAAATGTAATGTAAAAAATGTAAAATGTAAAAAAAAAATGTAAAAGAGAAAAGGGAAAAGCAAAAGAGGAATAGACAGATTTCTCAATCTAGAGAGGGGAAAGGAAAGAGGGGAAAGTAAGAGAGAGACATACTTAAAAAAGAGAAAAGGAGTTAAAGGATTGTGGAAAGGAAAAAAGTAATAAAGGCAGATCCCTTAGAAAGTAAGAACGATTTTAAATATTATAAAAGTTTTATGACTTTCCTCTCTTCTTAAGTCTTTGAAAAGTGTAAATTGAAAAAAAATATATTTTTATTGATCAGCTTTTAGCTTTCAACTTTTAACATTATATTATTTAAAAGTAGAATCATTTGAAGTTAAACAATCTTAAATTGAAATCATATACCAAAACCTTGAAAATGTTTTGGTTTTATTTTTAAATCTTTCAAAATTGTATCGTTTGAAAATAATAATATATAATAGTCGAGAAACAAATTAAACCCAATAATTAGTTAAAAAATCAATTTTAACCTGAAATGTCCTCAAGTATTTGAATAAACGTTCGAAATTAAATAATCACTAATTTTAATAATAATTACACTACATAGCATTTAAAACGGGCAATTAATCAATGTTACAACTTAAAAAGTGACCATTTTTGAGTTTAGAAAGTTTTAAATCAAAAAATTTTCAATTACTTAAAAATAGTACAGTATTAAATATAGAGCTTTTCGAACTAAATATTTGTAGCTTTCAAAACTTAAAATGAAGAAATTTTTATTTTTTTATTATTATCAAGTGTTTTAAATTTAGAGCGATATGAATTTGTCATATTTCTGAAATCCTGTAAATTCAATGGAATTCCTGAATTTTTTGAATTACTGAAAATCTTTGAATTCCATTTAATTGGAATTCTCAGAATTCCTTAATTATTTTAAATTCCTTGCATTCATTGAATGCGTGAAAATCCCTGAATTCCTTGAATTCTCTTAACACCTTGAATTCGCAGAATTCTTTTAATTCTCTAAATTCTTTTGATTCTTAGAATTGTTAAAATTTTTCAAATTCTCAAAATTCCCTGATTTCTCTGAATTCCTGAAATCCTCTCAATTCCTCTTGATTATTCGGAATAGCTTAAAATCTCTGAATTCCCTGATTTAGCTGAATTTTTTTTATACTCTTGATTTCTTGTATTGTCTGAATTCATGAAAATATCTGAATTTTCAGAATTTTTTTTACATATTTTGAATTTCCTTAATTCTTGAAATTCTCTAGATCCCTAATTTTTTGTTTAAAAAAATTAATTTGAAGAGAAAACGAATTTTAGCATAAACACTACAAAATGCATAAATTTTTAACTGAAAAGTTTCTACAACAAAATTTTAACAAAATACATTAATTTTTTAACTAATAAAGACAATTTTTCTCAGAAATGAAAACAAATTTTTAACAATTTAGTTAAACTTCCGACAGCAAAGAAAGCCATTTTCTTGAATTTCCTTACTTTAATTTTTAACCCAAAAAGTCGAATTTTTAACAAAAAAAGAAAACTTTTTAACAAAATTTTTTAATAATTTTTTTCCGTACAAAGTAGATTAATTTTTCACAAAATAGTTGAATTTCTAAACAAAAGCATGAATTTACAACAAAGAAAATTTTCACTAAAACGAAATAATTAAATTTTCAGTTCAAAAAAATTAATTTTAAACCAAGCAGGCGAATTTTTAAGAAAATAAATGAATTTTTACAACGAAGCAACTTTTCGACTGAAAAGATTAACTTGCAATTAAATATTTTAATTTTCTGACAAAAAGATTATTTTTGAGCCAAAAATTAAATTTTAAATTAAATTTTCAAAAATATATTTCTATATTTAACGAAATACATAAATTTTCATTTAAGACAAATTTTCACTATACATAAAATAGTCAAGTATTCAGTTAAAAACATTATTTTGAACCCAAAAAAAATTTTCAACAAAATAGTTTAACTGAACCACAAACAAAAAATTTTATATTTTTTTAATAATTAGAACAAAGTTTAATTATATCACTTGTTCTTTAAATTGAAAATAGATTACAGTTTTGAAATGTTTTTGAACAGAAATTCAATTTATTTCAGAATTGAAACATTTGTTAAATCCCCTGGTTGAACTTTTGAGAAGCCACGAGCAGAGTCGATAAGGCAGAAAGTTACAGGTAAGGATATTTTCGATTTCTACCTTACCGGAATTATTTTTGATTATACCAATTTCACACAAAATAAAATATCAAACTAAAATTTTAGGAAAGTAAAGAAAAAAGGATTAAAAATTTTTTAATTTTAATAAATTTTCATTTAAAAAAAATGTTGTCAGAGAACATTTCTTAAAAAAATGTTTTCTGCAATAACGACTGTGGACAATAAAAATTTATAAGTAAATTCTTATTTTGTTTAAAGGTGTATTTAATAAATTCTATCTCATTTTAGAAATTTTCTGATTTTCAAATAAGCAAAATTGTTTTTTATTTCTTTTTTTACAACAGGCTTAATAGAAGTTCTCTAGCCTACCTACCAATGACTAAAACTTCAAGATGTAATGCTTACCATCTGTCTTCAATATTAAATATTTTTTACTTAAACTTCGGAAAATGTCAAAAAACATAAAAAAGAAAGTGTGGGAGCTCTTATTTTATTATAAATTGTAGGAAAATTATTATAAGTGTTTAGCGAAAAATATGTCGGTAAGGAAGTAATTAAATATTTTTTGCTAAAACATTAAAAAATGATTTAGCACATAATCCAGTACGTAAAAACGGTTGGCTAGGTACTATTTATTTTTTTCTCAAATAAAAAAAAAATAATTTCTGTCTTACCGACTCAACAATTTCCCAGATTTAAAAACTAATTAAGAGTCCGGAATATTTTTTTTATGTCCTTTCACATTTTTTAAAGTATCACATAAGAGTATTAATTTTCGTTGACAAATATCATGGTTACTTATATGACTCATATGGTAAGTAACATGCTAAGCTACTTACCATCTGAGCTGTATTAGCTTCCTTAGATTTTTATCAATAAAAATAAATATTTTATGCCGAAACCTATAAATTAATTATGAAATCACAAAACACTTAAAAACATGATTCTGCAGAATATCTTTTTTTAAAAATTCGCAGAAAAAATTATTTCTGTCTTACCGATTTCAAATTTTTTTTAACAATTTTCAAACAAAATGAAAGTTTTTGACATGATTTTGCATGTTCTTCACTATTTAAGGGTTTTTTTTATGCGTAAGTGAAAAATATTGATAACTGTAAAAAAAAACCCAGGGCTGATAATATAGCTCATGTGGCAAGTAACATATGAAGTTACTTACCATATGAGCCGTATCAGTTCCCTAAGATTTTTATTGAGAAAACTAAATATTTTTTGCTGAAACTTTATAAAATCACAAAAAACATAAAAACATGCTTCTGTAAAATATCAATTTTTGAAAAATTGCAAAAAAAATCTGTTCTGTCTTACCGACCTTGAAATTATATAAACAATTCTGCAACAAAATAAGATTTTCCAACCTAATTTCGCGTTACCTTCACTTTTACAGTATTTTCTAGTTTCTTAAAAAATATGCTTTACTGTGAAAAAAACCCGTGATTACTGATATAGCTTTTATGTTAAGCAATATACTAAGTTACATACCATATGAGCGATATTAGTTTTCCTACATTTTCTTGTCACAAAAATAAATATTTTAGATGAAACCTGATGTGATTAGAAAAAAAACATGCAAAAAGTGATTTGCAGAGTGTTATTTTTAGAAAATTTTTTAAACAAAATATTTCTGTCTTACCGACATCAACATTTTTTCAACAATTCATTAACAAAGTAAGATTTTCACACATTATTTTTAATTTAATTTACTATTTTAGTATTTCTTAAAGTTGCAGCACAAAATATTCATTATTGCAAAATAAAGTGGGAAACTAATAATGATCGTATGTCAAGTTAATGACTTACCATACGAGCAATCTCCCTAGTTCTTTTTTCCATATTGAAATTTTTTTCTAAAACTTGAAAAAATTATGAAAAACATAAAAACCAACGTCTAAAGAATTTGATCATGTCAATATATCATGTTATAATTATTGTTCGTTTATTTTTTCAATTTTTTTAAATCTGTCTTACCGGCCTTATAACGATGGTAGGTAAATCAGGAAACTTCTATTAGACCTGTGGTGAGAAGAGAAATGAAAAGCAGTTTGGTTTATTTTTAAAATCAAGAATCTTTTTGAAATAAGAATTAGTTAATCAGAAGTGCCTTTAAACACAATATAAAATGCACACATAAATTTCTATTATCCACTGTCGGTATTGCAGAAAGCTCTTTTCAAGAAAACCTAACAATTTCAATCAAATAACTATTTTTCTAGTCTGATCTAAAAATAACAATATCAAAGCATTGCGTCTAATTTTTCATGTCAATTTTTATTGTATTTGCGCAAAAATCACAAGCAGATATGAACTTCACGTGTTTTAAAAGTGTGAGGAAATTAAACTTGTTACATGGGTCATAAATAATTGTAAAAATGTATCATTTTTATTTAATTTGTTTCATCCTCTTCTTTAATTTTCTATTACGACTGGGCAGAGTCTGAATCGAGAAATCTCTCTGTCTCTCTACCTTACTTTTCCCCTTTTTCCTTTCCCTTTGCCTCTTCACCCCCTTCTCATTTTTCCACTTTCCCTTTTCCCTCTCCCCTTCTCTCTCTATTCGAGTCTCCCTTTTACGCAGCCTTTTTTTTAGCATTTATCATTTTAGTTGAAAATTCATCTTTTTAGTTCAATATTTAACTATTCTGCTAAAAATTTTTTTGCGAAATTACTTTTCTTTACGAAAAGTAACTATTCTATGTTTAAATTAAAAATTGATAAATTAAACTATATGGTGTAAAGATAAACTATTTTTTAACTATTTTGTTAAAAATTCATTTTTCTTGATTGAAAATTATCTTTTTTGGTGAACATTCTTTTGAATTTAAAAGTTAACTTTTTTGTAAAAAATTTGAACGTTTACCTTGAAAAATTAAGTATTTGGTTATAAATGCATGTATTTGGGTAGAAAATTAATTTTATTAGTTAATAAATCATTTATTTTATTGAGGATTATACTATTTTGTTAAAAAATTCGTCTTATTCGTTAGATTGCATTGGTTGATAAATCGATTTTTTAGCAGTTTTTTTTAACTAAAAATTTAAATATTCTAATTTATTGTAAGTTTATCTTTTTGGTTAGAAATTAAGCGAATTTGTTTAAAAATAATCAGTTAAACGTTTAATTAGTTTTTTAAAATTCAACTTTTTTGTTGAAAATTAGTTTTTTAAACTTTAAATTTGACTATCCTATTTTTGGTTATAACATTATCTTCTTTAGTTGAAAATTGAACTATTTTGTTAAAAATTATTCTTTTTGGTTACAAATTCAACAAAAAAGTTAATTTTCAATCCAGAAAGATGGATTTTCAAACAGTAGAATTTAACCAAAATAGACGAATTTTTACAAAATGCTTTAATCTTCAACCGAACAGGTCAATTTAAAAAAGCCAGATTTATTTTTAACCAAAAATGTAATTAATATTTTTTAAATAAAAGGGTAAATTTAAAACCAAAAAAAAATTTTGAACGAAATAGTTCAATTTTTTGATCAAAGACGTAAATATCTTACATAAAAATGCATTTCCTACAAAGTTATTTAACCTTCAAACAAATAGTTAAATTTTCAGCCAAATAGTGGAATTTTCAACTTAAAAATAAGTTTTGAACCAAATATGTCATCGTTAAATTTTCGGTTTAAAAAATTTATTTTCACTGAAAATAGAATTTTTAACCAGTAAAATTTGACCAAAAAACACGAAATTTCAATAACATTCTTGAATCCTTAACCAAATATAAGAATTTTCGACAAGGCAGATCAGTTTTCTACCCAAATAGACGAATATTTAACAAATGGAATAATACACAAAAAGACGATATTTCAACCAGTAGAATTGTATTAAAAACAATAAATTTTTAACAAAATACTTCAATCCTCTACCAATAGGCTGAATTTTATATAAAACAGATTAATTTTTTATGAAATAGTTGACTAGTTAAATTTACAGATACAAAAATCAATATTGAACTAGAAAAAAAAGAATTTTTTTTTTGTTTCTATCAATAGGAAAAACTTTCAAAAAATTCACAGAACTTCTTTCAGTCATTCTCAACGTGCATGATTTTTTCGAAAGAAATTTAGCGGAAAATTTAAATTCAAAAAAATTTTCAAAATCTTTTTTGATTTTTTCGCGTGATAAATCTAAAGTAATATCTCAGTTTTTCAAAGCATAATATTTAACCTGAGAAATATTATTGTGATTTTTTTCATATTTTCAAATTTGTCCCCTTCTTTCAATTTGCTTGTTTACCAGAAAAAGATATTCCGTAATTTTTTTTTAACCTGTGTTAGTGATATAAATCGTATTTGGTGATTATCTAAACAATTTTCATTTATTTAAACAATTTAGTCTTCCTAAAATCGTGAAAAGTTATTATTTTCTAGAAATAATGACACAATTAAAGGATGTTCAAAGCAATATATTTTTTAAAGATATTTGGTGATTATCTAAACAATTTTAATTTGTTTAAACCATTTTTGAATTGACACAATTTACGGATCTTGAGAGTAATATTTTTTTTGATAGGATATTTAGCAATTTTTTAACAATTTCAATTTGTTTAAACAACTTTTTTCTCTGTAAATCATAAAGTTATTTTTTTTCTGCAATTAATGACACAAATGACAAATGTTAAAAATAATATTTTTTTGTAAAAATATTTTGCAATTACTTCAAAAAATAATCATCATTCACTTGCGCCTGTTCACAGGGCAGGTAGAGTAAAATCTAGATTTTTCGAGTCTCTTACACCATGTCGCTTAATATTCCATATATTCTCAGCTTAAATCGTATACCCTATATAGTTTAAGCAATAATATTTTTTAAATCAAAATATCCCTAAAAAATATATTGCTCTCAAAATTTTTTAATTGTGTCATTATTTCCAGATAATCATAACTTTTAACGATTTTAGGGAGAAAAATTGTTTAAACAAATGAAAATTGTACAAATAATTACCAAAAATGTTAAACAAGAACTACTTATTTTGACGTTGATTAACTTTATATAATTTATTCCAAAATATAATCATTTTTCACAAATTACAGGGGAAAAAATTGTTTACGCAACAGCAATTGTTTGACCAAGTGAAAATTATTTTAAAATAATACCATTAAACTCCTTACACTTTACCTTTACCACCAAAACAGCTTAAAAAAATGTATAAGTTTCCAAAGTTTCGTATGGTTTTAAATAATTTATAGTTTAGGAACTGTGGGATGAATTAAAGTATGTCAATAAATTCACTACAATGATTGACGGCACTGCACTGACATTTTCACTAAAATCTGCAACTTTCAGAGCAAACAGATCACAATTATCGATTTTTTCAATTTTTTGGATGTATTGGGTCTTCACACCTTCCTACATTTTTGCCAAATACTCACTCTGTATTTTCAAAAAACAAAAACAATTTTAAAAACTTTCAAGAGCACATACAAACCATTAGGTATTTTTACTTTTGCCACAAGCTACCTTCACTTCATTGAGTGCTGAGGGAAAACAATGGACCAAATGCATAGAACAAAACATTATTCTTATGATATCTTCGTAATAAATAATAAGTATTATCATTTTATTATTTCATTAAATATTTGTTTGGTAAATAAAAACTATTTTTCCAATATACTTATAAAGAAAAAATTAGTTTTTACGAAGTTATTAGCAAAATAGGGCAAAAATGGACCGAATCCCAGGCATTTGGTCCATTGTTTTCCCGTCAGCACTCAACGAAGTAAAGTCAGCTGGTTGTAGAAGTGAAAATACCTAATTGGAATCACTGGCATAACTATGTTCAGTTCGGAGCGGGATCGAATTTGACAGATGGTCTGCATGGCTTGTTTTTTTTTGCTCTTACTACTACAGTCTCATGTTCTTCACACACACATGGTACGTCAAATTTTTCGGACGTTTTCTACATTTCGCGACGTATTTCGCGAAGTTTAGGTTCACCACCATCAAGACATGGGTCTTTAAATGAAATGTGATACCCGAGAATGCTTTTGTTAAGTCTTAATTGTGAGTAAAAAATAAATTTGCAAACGGTTTTCGACGTTCAAATGCTGTCGTCAGCTATCCGCCCTTTCAGAAAATTTATATTTTTCATGAAAATAATCATTTTTTCAGCAAAAGGGTTCATTTCTCTAAATTCAGTTGATCTCAGGATCTCGCGAAACCCGGAATATTTGATAGGTTTTCTTTCTTCCTTTCTCAAATATTTAGAAAAAAACATATGTGGATTCAGTGCCGTAGCTATAAAAAAGTATCTTAGTCGGATTTAACCAACACCCTTAATTGAGAAAATACAGCCAAAAATTTTTTTCTTTAGATCAACAAAAGATATTCATCTGGTTTAGATAAAAATTACTACTGTTTGAGAATATTTTATCGATGCTAAGAAATGGGATTCAAGTAAATGCAATTACTTGGTTCCAAAAATAATTTTTTTCAGTGTACCGATCCCCTCACCCCAAGGGCCCGTGAGTCCTAACCTGCAATCACATGAATTATAAGGATAATCCTTATAGACCCCCATTGATATTTCTATGAATACGCAATTGGAACACTTTCTCTGCACCAAAAACCTTGAAGACTCACTTTTTTATTTGTGTTAACACCACGTGTGTACACTGTACAATCATACTTCTCGATACAGCTTCACAAACGACAATAAGCGCTCTTTGAAAATGCAAATTCACACTAAATATATGAGAAAAACATTTAGCTTTGACGTCCTTTTGTCTTTTACATCTAATACAATTTGAGATACGACAAAGCTTTACTTGACGCGCAGTATCACGACATACTGACTTCAGTAGGTATGGAAACGGAGTTTAATTGCTGTCCTAATTGAAGTCATATCTCAAATGAAGTCAAATATAATGTCGCTCCGATTTAAAAAAAAGTGTAAATTTGTGAAAAACGAGATTAACCTGAATTGATAGTGGTTAATTGTCAGCCGATTGAAATAAATAAAATTCACGTAAATCTGTATTCTGTAATGTTCAGATTTAAATAATTTCTATTCAAACGATTCTTTTCAATGGGGAACTTTAAGTATTTGTTTTTACTGTGGTACAGAATTCCGGGATGATGATACACTTTGTATCATAAAAACTATTTGAAAAAACCTTTTAAAATTCATTTGAAAAATATGCTAAGAATGGCAATAAACTCATCCTAAATTGAGAAAAACAATCTTCTTATCATCACTTGTAATGAGTTATTATTTAATATTTATCAGTCACGCCGAGATTTTATAAATTTTTGGGTCCAACAGATAACTATATAGGGGAAAGGTGACCACAGCTGCTCAGCGTTATCAGGTAGTCAAACGGAATATCTAGAAACTATTACATAAAATGGGTTATAATCACTAAATATGAATAACTTTATTGTATTGATGTGTTTTAGAAAAGTTCTAATTGTATGCTACTTGTATTAAAGTTTCATATTAACAAAATAATTTTTTGACAGTTCGTAATGACAGGTTATTTGTCTACCTACTTTTAACTAATATTTGGGGAAAACAAGTCAATTAAACAATTATTTGCTTCAGTATTCACAATCTGAAAATACTGACTTATAAAATATGTGTCAAAAAGATTTTTCACTCCTGAGTTGTGAATGATATTCAAGAAATGATTACGTGTTTGGTTTGTAGGTATATGTGTAGTAGGATGCGTCATGAAATCCTTTTTTTTTTGATTTTCTAAAACCTTAAATTTAAAATTTCTTTCTTTTGGTGAGAAAATTATTTCCGATTTTATTTTAAATTTTGAAAAAAAATATTTAGAGGTCGCTATGAAGTGTTTTATGACGAATATTCGATTTTCCAATGTTTTTGAATTTTAATTTTGACAATTTGAATTATTCCATCTTGTGCAATGCGGAGAATAATGATTAAGGATGACTTGTTTTTTTATAATTTGTTTGGTTAAAAAATAAAATTTTAAGGCGGCTATAAGTACCCTTTAAAATGCGATTTTATTATGAAGTTAAGATTAAAGGGTCAAATTCATCCTTAACAATTTTTCAAAAATTATAAAACTCTCAGGAGATATTATCATAAATATTACACATTTTTTTTAAATTTCATAAATCGATACATTCTTGTAAAAAAAAGTCTGTGGTGGCTTATTTTTTAAATTTAATGTAAACGCAAAATATGTTTAAGCTAAGAACTCGTGCATAACAAATTTTTTACATTATTCAGCTTTTAATACATAAATTACTTCTTAATCACATGTGTTGGAGAATCATGCTATTTCTTTGTTCGGAATCCTTCTTCAATCGTTTTCTTCTAAGGTTTCAGAAATTGTTTAATGTGAAGATCTACTGTTTGGAATAGATGTTAGTATTGTCCCTCTTGATTCGTAATGGAAAAGTTGTATCTTTGAGCAAGAGCAACACCGCGCTCTGACACATCATTCACAGTTCTTAATTTCTTAAGTTTTTCCAGACCTATTATAGAATCAGAATCACTTTCCTATAAGCAATAGGGTCTTTCTTTAGAAACGACATGAAAAGATTATAAGCAGTGAACAAATTTTCGCGGTTTTTCGTTATGAAATCGGCCATTTTGTTTCTCATAATATCTTTATCTTTAGGTTGCATTTCCATACGAGGGTCCACGCTGCTTTTCTTCTTCAAAGAAAGCACCATTAATCGTTTTTATTAATTAATTTCTTGTCAGATCTAAGTAAAAATTTTTGGCTATGATTGTACACTGCACCTAGAGAAGTTGTGTAACAGACGAGTACACGTTCACTCCTCAAGATCTGAGCGTATAGATGCGGCAACTTCGCGTTGTCGGATGGCTACCCCTTGCTTCTTTTATTTTTCGAAAAGTTCAGAATTCTTCAACTTTGCATACCTCTCATTCTCAAACTAAAAGAACAAAAATTCTGCATTTTTTTCGAAAACTTCATGAAACCCCCTTTTAACATATATTAGTAAAAAAAAAAAAAACGGTAAGAATAGTTTACGAGTTAGAGTTAGAAATGTAAGATTTTCCTATGCTTGGAATAGTCTTTACGTGTATAAGGGTTCAACTTTGATCTTAATTATCTCAGCTCAGGAGAGGACAATATTTTTTAAACTACGCAAACGTTTAGATAACATTCCAAAGAACCTATAGTCAAAATTTAAACACATCCGTAAGAAAAGTGTGTTCGTGACCGTATCTCCTTAAGGTAAGAATTTTTAATTGTTTCATTTTGTTGAATATTAAAATTGCAAGTGAAATTTTTTAATTTTAATTTATAAATAACAACTCAACAATAATTGATTGCAAACGAATTCAAATTGAAAAAATGTAACCTTTAATTGAAAATGTGTTTGATTTTAAACTATAAATTGTAAGATGTTTAAGTTTCAATGTTTATTATATAAAATTGCTTCAAAATTCTATAATTTACGAAATTGAACAATGTATTAATTTATTCTTCCATTAAGAGCATAGAAAATGAAAACATGGATTCACATGCCATTGCATTTAAAATTATTTAATTGAATAGTATTAAGAGTTTCCATTTCATACGCGTAAAGTATTCAGCGTTTAAATTAAAAAAATTTAAGCCTTAATTTCAAAAGTTTGAAATGACTTTCATTTTGGCATTAGTAGACATATTGATTACCTGTCCTTGGTTATGGTTGGTAAATTTCAAAGATTTTACAGCTACTGATTGGTTAGCAATAAATCAACCACGTTTAATTTGTCACGCGCTTTTACCATTGAATCGTATAATTTTATAATAATACTTTGATGTAGAAAATAAATATTTCTTTTTAAATTTGTGACCACATATTTGCCAGATCTGCCCACGAATTCCCAGTATTTTCCGGTATTTTTCAAGGTGCACAAGATTCTAGACAAGTTCCCGGATTTCCTGGGTTGCTGGACACCCTGATAATATAATGTCGAATTTCACACTTTTTCATTTTGAAATGGTGAATTTGAAAAATTAAATTCTTTTAAAAGAATTAGAAAATTATAGTTTGTAATTAAGATTCGTGAAATTAATTTTTTTTGTAACACCCGTCTTAAAACTTGACGCTTTCATGCTTTTGAATTGTGCCTAAAGGACCTTATTCAAGCCGAATGTGTGCAAAAAATTTTTGCGCATGCGCAGTTTGAAGATGTCTTACTTTAGGCACTGGTGAAAAATCTTCGCATGCGCACTTTCGAGATGAGGTACTCTAAACACTAGCATAGGTAACCTTAAACACGGGTGTTGTTATCTTCACGCTTTCGTAAGTTTGCATATTTAATGTTATGGATTAAATTTCATACTGTATGCAATATAACCTCTATGCAATATAAAATTAGTATTTTTCGTTAACCCCTCCTAACACAACTTTTTCGGACGGGCGTTGCGAAAAATAGCGTGTGATACACGTGCGTATGGGTGATTTCTAACTCGTGTGATTGCATCATTCGCCTGCGGCTCGTGCGCTAACCACCGACTCATGCTTCGAGCCTCCGGCTTAAGCTGCCAAATTCACACTCGCACACAATCACATCTTTTGCTCACTTGTATCACAAATAACTAATTTTAAATAGATAACAGGCGAAATCGTAAAAAAAATGTTTAAGGAAATAGGTGGATCCTTAATTTAAAAAGATTAATTTTCAAGTAGTTGTATTTTTTAACCAAAAAGGTCGATTTTTTCAAGAGAAACGAATTTTCTACCAAAAAGTTTAATTTTTAAACCTAAAAATATTAATCTTAAACAAAAAAATGCTGTTTTCACCTAAAAAAATATATCTGGATTTTATAAAATTTTGGGAAAAATCCGAGTCAGTTTAAAAGATATTTAGGACTTGTAGAGGTTCGAAAGAAATTGAGAAATATTTTGTAAGTTTTCACAAATCTTCCAAAGTTTTAAATTATTCTTTATCTCTTCAAAACTTCCAAATTTTGGGAAAGTTTTGAATGGTTTTAAAATCTTTTAAAATATTTTCTTAAAATTAATTTTTCAAAATAAAAAAAATAATTAAATTTTCCCAGGAATCGTAAGAAAATTGTTTTATTATCTTGAAACTCCAAAATTCTTAAAAAGTACTTTTTCGAAATATTCAAAAATCTAAATTTCGTTAAGTTTTTTTTTGAAATATTCTCGAGATTTAAATTATATTATATTCATAATTTAAAAAACTAAAATAAATCTTTCAGATTTTTGTCAACATTTTTAGAAATTTTTCGAAACGTTTTGATATGTTTTCAGATTTTATTTAAAAATTAATTTTTTAAGATGAAAAATCATCTCAAGTTTCCGCATGATTCTTAGGAGAAAATTTTTATTATCTTGAAACTAGTTGAAATATTTTTAAGTTTAAAATGACTTCTATCTTTTTAAAATTCTTGCAATCTTGTAAAATTGAAAAGAATTTCTTTCAAATCTTCTCCATTCTTTTCTGAAATTGTAGGAAATCGTTTGAAATGTTTCGAAATCTTCTTCAACTTTCTTCTAAAATTCATTTTTCATAATAAAAAATCATCAAAAATTTTCCAAGGAATTGTCAGACAAATTTTGTATTTTCTTGAAACCTTGAAAAAAATTTTTAATGCTTGTTTTTTCGTGAAAAGTCATTTTGCGTGCTTTTTTATTTATAATTTCTGAACGAAGTCATCTAAAATGTTAAAAATTTAATAACCTATGATTTGATATAAATACTTTACTGACATAATTTTATGCAAAATTTATTATTCAAAAGAAGAGTGGAAAATGACTGTCGATTTTAATATGGTTACGAGGTTTTGAATAAAATCTGTCATTTTTGAAACATGTGGTCAAAAATTTAACAATATAATTGTTGAATTTATTATTAAAGAATCATTTTAAATGAAAATTTCTTTTTAACAAATAAATTTTTATGATCGAAATACCACATTTGGAAATTGTGATTTACAAAATTCCAGAAAATTCAAAAGAACAAACCGAAAACTGAAGGCAGACGCTGAAAGTCATATTCACGCGATCTTGTAAACACGATTTAAAAAAGAAGGATATTATTTAAGGCCGAGTCTAAAAGTACGGACAGTCCGTAGGTTTGTGTATGTTTATAACGTTGGCGATTCTAAAAGGACGGGCTTTTACCAGGGGAAGGGGGAACTGGAAAAGGGAAGGGGCGTGGCTTGTGTCCGGACGTATAGACACTACCTTAAAAAATAGGTGTATTTGTTTCAAAAAAATGGTTTATAATAACAAAACTTCTTGAATGATGATCTTTTGTGTCACGATATTATTCTTGAGATGAAAATAAAGGACCGCACAGAAACGAAACATTTTCTTGTTAAAAATGCGATACAAGTTAATTTGTTTAGGGATCGTGCTCATAATACGTCACACGTTTTGACTTTGTTTTAAATAAAGACGAGAATAAAATTGCCTTGAAACCAAAAGGGATACAACAATACATAAAAAATAACGTGTAATGTATTATGTGAACGACCCCTTATAAACATTTTTCATAACAATTGTAATTGTTTTTAAAAGGCAATATTTTACCTGCTAATAGTATTCTTCAGGAAAGAAAAGAAGTGACTCCGTACTAAAAAAAAATGGTGATTTTTTGACATTCTTCAACTTTAATTCCCAACTGGTGAAATTTTTGTGGAAAAATGAGCCTTGACAGACCTCTTTGAAATTTAATCAGCTACAATTGGAAAAATAAAATTTTTAATTGGTGAAGAAGTATGAACTCTGGAACTTTTGAACCCCATCTCATTTCTGTCTTAGAAGTCAACCCACATGGTATTTTGGATTTACGAAAACTGGACACTCAAGTTAGATATATTAATGAAATAATCTACCTAACTTTTATTGCTCTAAGGCGGATGCTTGCAGGACAAAGTAATTTCGTAGTAAAATGTTGAATAAAAAAATGTCAATCTTAGGACTTTCCATCTCAAATTTTGAATAACCTACAGATTTTGAAGGCATCTGGTAATAAGCTGCCGTCCAAAGTAAAAAGATACGTAAATGACATTGTCGTTTAGGTCAATTTTTTGATTGTTAGGTATGAGTTCAAGACAATCCATGAAATATTGTATAAAGAGTCCGTGAATTATTCCATGACTAACGAAACCTCTTTTGACTCTTTTAAAAATCGTGGAATAATTCGCGGACTCCTTTCATTATTTCCAAAATTGCCTTGAACCTTGTAATAAACCTTATACAAAACTAGTAGAAAGTTGTTTTTTCTGTGTGGGAAGAAAAATAGAGGTCTTTTCTGGAGTTGAGAACCGGTAAAAATGTTCCTTTTTTCATTCTTTCTTTTTTTCTTTCACAATTCTCATTTTCACTCCCCCTCCTGAACACATACCAGCAAACATCCCTATCTCATCCAACTGTTGTTTACTCAGCGCATTGCTCTGAAGCAACGGACAAACGAACAGTCCGTCGGACGGTCGTTCTCTCTTGAAATAACAGTCCTCCCCAGGTTTCTTCCTCGATCTTTCACGCACGCGAATACACAAAATCTATACCTTCACCCCGAAACTTGTTGGAATTCCAATTTTACTCCTGATGCTCGTAATAACAGAATGAAATTCGAAAAAGAAATTGAATGCTTGATACTAATTTTAATAGCTTCAGCGTAGCCACTCAAGACTCAGAAGCAAATTCCTGGTTTTCAACAACAAAAAATTGTTCCGGGTATTTATCTTTTTTAACTCATACCTTAAAAAGTAACCAGCCTATAATTTGAAGTATTCAAAAATAATTTACAAATGTACGAATCTCATGTTAAACAATTATATACTTGAATATATTTCAATTTAAAATTTAAAACTGCTTATATTTAAAATTGAACAATTTGAAACTCAAACGTTTAATATTGTACAAAATCAAAGTTTACGAAATTAAATTTATCAAATCGTGCATTAAAAATGGTTGAAGTTTACTTTCATGGATAATTATGCATACATGATGTGCATCATGAGAGAAATGTGAACACATGTTACGAAACTAATTCAGTATATAATCCTGACCTATCTAAATTGGCATTTCGTTTTGGTTACGGGATGACATAATTTTCACAAAAAATAAATAAAAAATACCGAGGATGTTTAGTAACGAAATTAAAATATTGTTAAAGTAACGAAAATAAAAAAAGTTAAGAAATTTCAAAACATGAAAATTTTCCAATTCTTGCAATAAGAAGTGTAAAATTTGAAGTAGGTTTGCAAAAATTTACTAATTCTATGAATTTGCCATTTCAGGATTTTAAAAATTCAGGTTCTAAAATTTAGGTAATAATACAAATTAAGGCATATGATAATTTTGGTAATTTGAAATTTTCAAGTTTTTCTTTTTTTTTTAATAATTTTCCGTTCTGGAATATCTAAACGTTAATGCAAATTTTTTGTAGTTTTATTTTTACCAGTAATTTCAAATTTCTTAAATTTTCATTTTCGAAAATTCTCCTTTTAGCTAGTTATATTTTCGGTATTTTTTACTATTGGGGGATTTTACTTTTTCGGTAAAATTATGTCATCTGGGGTACTAAACCTGACACTATATATATATAATTATATCAATTAGCATGTAATAAGTCTACAAGTTCTTTGCTTAAACAGCATTCAACTTAAGCATAGCTTAAAAATAACCGCTTCAGTATGTAATTTTGTCTCCAGTGAAAAACAATTTTAATCTTGATTTTTCTTATAAATAAATTAAAAATTGTTTAATAAGACTTTACAGAAGATAATTTTTATGTTCCTTCAAAACCGAAGACATTATTTATAACAAATAATTCACACAAGGAACTCTTACATAAAATTTGAATTATTACGCAAAAAAGTTGTATTTAATTAAAGAAATCGTTTCCTTGACATACTTTTTTTTGTTCAACCAAAAGCCACTTAAGGAACAAAAACATTATTTGAAAGTAATGAAAAATGTTCTTTAGTATTAAAAACCATTTCTTTGAACCAAGAAAATTTCTTTTAAAAAAGAGCCTTATTTTACTGTATATTTAATTCAATTAATTATTTAGTTAATTTTTCTGACTGCAAGTCTATGAATATACTTTCTTAATTTAAAGAAATTATTTTTAAATCAAAGAATCTTTTTGCTGAGTGTACCTTGTTATATAAATGCCTGCTTGAATTTCCAATCACATTTTTGTGAAACTAGTAAATTCTTTGAAATTAAGAAAACAACAAGTATATAACAATCAAATTTTTAAAATTACAAAAGAGGAATGTCAACGAAGGTAACCTCAAAATCCTCTTTTATCTTATCCTTTTTTATATTTTAAAATCACAATAAAAAAAATTTTTAATAAAGAAAGGAGATTTAGAGGTTGCCTTCTTTTCTTTTCACTTTTTTTGTTTTGTTTTCTTATTTAAATGCAGCCATTTAGGAATGTGTTTTTTGATCGCTAAATTCTTTTTTTTTATTTTTAAGGATTTCATACTTAGATTAAAGTACAGGATGAAAACAAATTGGTTTTGTAATCAATATAAACAATTTGTCGAAATTTTAAACGCAGGCATTGAAAGATAGTTATTGCTGGGTAAATTTTATGCTAGCATATGTATATATAATGTACAAATGGTTTCCGCTTTGTTATAAAAAATTATTAAGGATGTTTGTCAAATATTTTTGCATACATTGAACAACAAATTACATTAATTATGAAAAAATTTGTTGCTCAGAAAAGCGTTTAAACATTTTTAGAGTCTTTTATCCTTTATCTTATTTGTTTCTAATGTTACTTAAATATTAAAAAAAAATATTTTAAAGAGTTAAATTTAAAGAAACTTTAAACTGAGATGTTAAAAAAATGTTTCTTAAATATTAGATATTGTACGTGTTATAGATTTCAAAGTGCATGGAAGTCCATACTATACAGATTGTTATTCTACAGTTACATGCAGAAATTGCATTGTAATTTTTTACATTTATATAATAATACTTTGGCATCAGTCGCAGAATGTATAAATTCGTATAATATAAGCCAGAATCTTCTCTTTCGATTGATCACACTGTAAACATGAAATTTAAAAATTTTGTGTTTTAATGTAATTGCAATTGTTAAATATTCGTTGAAAATTAAAGAAAAATTTAGTTTGCAAATTAAATCGCAAGGAGTACATTTTTTGTAATTGTATAGTCCGGTTCGGAAAACTCTGAAGAATCATGATAAGGTTTGAATTATAAAATTTCGATGAAACGTCTTGGTCAAATGATAAAAATTTTCAAAATGATCGTATGTTACATTTTTGTCAGAAAGCAGTATTTACCATGGATCATACATATTTTAAAGGATCGAATTAATTTTGCACATTAATTTTAAACTCAGTTTGAAATTAAAATTTTTGCATTCTGAACTATTTTCAATCAGAAAAATGATGGATTACTAAATTATTTGCAGTTTGGTCAAATATAACATATAATATAACATTTCTTGTGCAGTGACTTAGGTCAATGACACATCAAAATTATTTTAATTTTACAATGAATACGGGTGTGTAGCGTTTCAAAAAAAAAATAAAAAATTGCAGAACTTTCCTGTTTTTCAAGATGAAAAAATGAACTCTTCTAAGTCCTTCTTTTTTAATGAAAGATGAATCTTTAACCTAAAAGAATGAATTTAAAAAAAGGTTATGTTTCCGTAAGGAGAAAATTACCTTGTACCAAAAAAGTGTGATTTTTACCAAAATAGTTTAATTTTGAAGTTCATTGTTAAATTTTCACCCTTAAAATATAAACATTTAACAAAATAATCGAATTTTCGAAGAAAAAAGATTTAACTTTGACTAAAAACATTTGCATTTGCACTAAATAATTAAATTTATAAGGACAAATTTTTTGTGGACACAGATAAAATAATTAAATTTTTAGCCAACTGAATGAATTATGAAACGAATAGTTGAATTTTCGACCTACGAAAATGAGTTCTCGAATAAAACGTCAAACTTTTAACTTAGAAGATTAATTTTCTACATAAGAAAACAAATTTTCAAAAGAATACTCAAGTTTTCAGAAAATATTTTAATTTTTAAACAAAAATAACAAATTTTTATTAAAAATGTGAAATTTTGAACTAAAGTGATGAAATAAAAAAAATAATTTTCAACCAAACAGTTGCAAGTTTACCAATAAGAGAAAATTTTAACCACAAAATTAGTTTTCTACTAATAAAGCCGAATTTTCAACTAAAAAATATCAATTTTGAACCAAAAATAAAAAAGTTACATTTTCGGGTAAAAAAAATGATTTTGAGGAAGATTTCGAAAGAAAGCCATTAACATTAAAATAAAAATTTTTTTTACAAAGTGGTACAAATTTACACCAGTAGTTAAATTTTTATTGAATAAAATGTATTTTCATCAACAAGAAGTAAACAATATTTCAACTAAAAGGATAAATCTTTGAGAAAAAATATGTTTTTTAAAAAAAGTGCTTCAACCTTTAACCAACTAATTGAATTTGCCACAAAATAATTAAATTATTATGAACATAGTTAGTTTTAAGCAAATAGTTGAATTTTCAACATACAAAAATAAAATATCTAAACAAAGCGATGAATTTTAAACTAAAAAATTAATTTCCTATCGAAAAAGGCGAAATCTTAACAAAATACATGATTTTTTAAATAAATAATTTAATTTTCAACTGAAAAATGAAAAGTTTTAATAAAAAAGAAAGAAAAATTTCAGTAAAACTGTTGATATTATGGCTAAAAAAAAGACGAGTTTAAAAAAAAATACTCGTATTTTCAACAAAATACTTGATTTTTTTAACAAATACTTGCATGTCCTACCTAACAATTATCTTCAATCAATTAGTCGAATTTCAAAACAAAAAGCCTAAAGATAAACCGAAAACAGTTACAAGTTTTATTTCGAATGAAAAGAAACATTTTATAAAAGAATATAACATTTAATATTCAAAAAAAGGAATCTTCACAAAATAGTTTAATTTTTGATCAAACAGTTGAACTCTCAACAAAATAATTAAATTTTGGACAAAATATTTGATGAATTTTCAACCGAGAAGATTGATTTCTCATAAAAAATAATTTTTTTTAACAAAATATATATATTTTAAATAAATATTTAAATTTTAAACTATGAACGATACATTTTTACTTAAAGAGGTGAATTGCTAACAAAATAGTTCAATTTTTTAAAGAAAAGATCAATTTTTAACCAAAAAATAAATTTTCAATAAAGTGCTTCAATTTTTACACAGGTATTTGAATTTTAACTTAAATTAATCGTTTTCTATCCAAAAATAAAATAGTTGCATTTACAATGAAAAAGTTAGTTTTTTGAACAAAAAAAAAAAAAAAAATAGCTTTCAACAAACTAGTTAAGCTCACAACTAACAAGATAAAATTTTAACGAAAATTGTAAATAACTTAAATTATTAAATTTTCGATGAACAAAATGAATTCTTAAGCAAACAAAACAACGAATTTTTAGGTAAAAAGATGAAACTTCAACAAGAAACATGATTTTTCAATAAGTTGGTTTAAACTAGCACCAATTCACTGAATTTTGTACAAAAATAAATTACTTTTTAAAAAGCATGTTGAATTTCCAACCAATTTAAATTTTTACCTAAAATTATAAACTTTAGGAGGTAGTAACTAAAAAAAATAGAAATGCGAGGCAAACAAATCATTAATAAGAATATTATATCAGGGTGAACTTTTTTCAGAATCCCTGACTTTTCAGTCAACTTTCAACCAATTCTTATCAGTAAAAGCTCATCAGACGCGAAACTGAACTTACTTTAAATATTTAAAAAGCAACAAATTATTAGATTTGTTTTTTTTATTTTTAAACAGAATACGAAATGAAAAATAAAATAAAAAATGACAGAGTCTTGAATTATTTTATACATAAACCTACCGAACAACTGTTTAACAGTCATTTGTCAATTAGCAGATAATAAATTTAAACTAGGACCACAAGAAAAATTCAAGGACTTCTCTAGGTTTTTCTAGGTGAAAAAATTCAAAAAATTGTCTAGCTTTTCAAGGATTTGCAGAACGCTAGACACCCTGAATAAATATGAAAGCAATAGAATTTTGTTTGTGTTAATAAATACATTTTTTAAATTTATACTTGAATGTATATTTCACAGTCAAATAAAACTAAAGAATTCCCGGTAAGTAAAAGAATCACTTTAAAAGTTTTCACAAATTGTAAAAATTAACTTTGAAGAAATAAAAAAAAACATGAATTAGCTAAATAAAATATTTTAACCTTTTTGATGAACATCCTTTTACTTGACATACTTTTTTAAATGAAAATTTTGACCACTAAGAAAACGATTTCGTTCTATCAACCAATTTTTTGTTGGGTCAACCATATTATATAGTTATTGTATGGACAACAAAATATTGAGTCGACCCAACTTTGTTTGGTTGTTTGAGCCAAATTTGTTGTAAGAGGGAATATTTAGTTGATTAAAACAAAAAGTTTGTCTGAATAAACTAAAATTTTTTTGTTGACCTTTTACAACTCTTCAAAACTTTTGTTCAGAAACTTTGATCAAATTAATTTTCTCCAGGCACTTGGAATTAGAAGGCAATCTTTTTTTATATTGGCCATCAGGAACTAAATGTTAGTACAAAATAAAATGACAAAACTGCAAATAGTTCAGATCACAATAAAAAGGGGATAAGTTATTTGGAGTAATTTAAACAAACGGTTCTCATAAAACGTTGCGCTTTCTTCACTGGCGTCGGCGTCGGCGTCTGCGGCGGGTCGATCGAGAGTTTTGGCAAGAAAATTCCTCTAACTTCTTACTTTTTTTTACTGGATAGAACACGTCAATGGATGCGACAAAGCGTGATCCAGTAAAATTGGTGTTCCTGCTGCCAGTTCTGGCTTGGTGTCGCCATATTCGTCATCGTAGTCGAAGTAGTTGCTCTGAAAATAAACAAAAAATGTTAATAGTGCATACAATTTTTTTTTATTTTATCCAGTCTTCTCCCACGCATCTTCTTCATACACACTTAAAGCAAGAAGTCAAAAAAGTTGATGTAGACAAGTCAACTGTGACTGAAGATTTGATGAAGCTCCACAGATTTATTACCGTAGAAGAGGATGAAGCAAGAACTGATCTAAGACAAAATCCCAGCATGTCAACATTGAAAAAGCTTAGTGAAGCTACTTTAGCAAATGTCTGTCTTTTCAATAGAGGAAGAGTAGGAAATGT
>JAUELO010000098.1:676235-687060 GCA_032357855.1 Amphibolips quercusostensackenii
GTAGAGAAGTGAAAAAGCGACCGACCGAACGACTGTGCGACCGGGCAGAGTCTGGATCGAGAAACCTCTCTGTCTCTCTCTTACTTTTCCCCTTTCTATTTTCTGTTTTCTTTTTTCCTCTTTCTAATTTCCTTTCACCTTTTACTCTTTTCCCTTTTTCTTTCTTTCTTTTTCTCTTCTCCTATTCTCCATTTCCTTTCCACTTACCCATTTCCCTTTCCCTTTTACCTTTTATATTTTACCTTTCCGCTTGTCTTTTCTCTTTTCCCTTTCTCTTTCCCTGCTATCTTTTTCCCTTTTCGCTATCCCTTTAACCTTTCTCACTTTTACCTTTCCCTTTTTCCATTTATCTTTTCCCTTTACTTTTTGCCTTTCCCTTTTTCCCCTTTCTCTTTCTCCTTTCCATTTTTCTTGTCCTTTTCTATTTCCCCCTCCCCTTTTTCCTATTCTATTTCCCTTTCCTCTTTTCCTCTTCCTTTCCCCGTAACATTTTTCCATTCCCCTGAACCTTTACCTTCCGCTTGTATCTTTTTCTCCTCCCCTTCTCCTTTAGGTTTCTCGCGTTTACCTTTCCCCTTTCCTCTTTACAATTCTCCTTTTCTCTTTAACTTTTTCTCTATTCCCCTTTATCTTCTTCTCTTTCTTTTTCCGTTTCGCATCTCTCTTTTCTCTTTTCTCTTTTCCCCCTTTCCTTTTACCTAGTCTATTTTCCTTTCTTCTTTTCCCCTTTCCCTCTTCCTTTCCTTGTGACATTTTTCCATTCCCCTTTACCTTTACCTTTCGCTTGTACCTTTTCCCCTTCCTCTTCTCTTTACGTTTTTTGCGTTCACCTTCCCCCTTTCCTCTTTACAATATTTCCTTTCTTCTTTACATTTCTCTTTTCCCCTTTATCTTTTTCTCTTTCTTTTTCCGTTTCCCCTTCATCTTCTTTTTCTCTTTTTCCTTCTTCCTTTTCCTGTTCTCTTTCGGTTTTTCTTTCCTCTTTCCCTTTTCTCTTTACCTTTCTCCCTGCTCTCTTACGTGCTTTGTTTCCCCTTTCCCATTTTTATTTTTCTCTTTCCTTTTAGATATTCTTTTTTCCTTTCCCTCTTCTACTTTTCTCTGTCCTCACGTGTTATATTTCCCCTTTCTTTTTCTGCTTTTTCCTTTCTTTTTCCTTTCCTCCTCTCTTACTTTTTCCCTTATCATTTTCCATTTTCCCCTTTCCAACTTCCCTTCCTCCTTTACTATTTCCTCTTTCCGTTTTCCCTATAAATTCTTTTCTCTTTCTCTTTTCTCTTTTTACTTTTCCCTTTCCCCGTTCTCTTTCAATGACTATTTCCCTTTGAACATTTCCTTCTCTCTTTCACCTTTCCCTTTCCTTTTTCTCTTTCCTTGTTCCCTTTTTCCCTTTATGCTTTCCCTTTTACCTTTCTCACTTTACCTTTCCCTTTTCCCATTGCTTTTTTCCATTTACTTTTTTCCTTTCCCTTTTCTTTCTTTCCCTTGCTCTTTCCTCTTTCCTCTTTCCCCTTTCTCTTTCCCTGTTCCATTTTCCTTTTTCCTTTTTTATTTCCCCTATTCCATTTTCCTTCTCTCTTTTCCCTTTCTCTTTTCCATTAACATTTTTCCTTTCATCTTCACCTTTCCCTTTCAAGTTTCACCTTTTCTCCTTACTCTTATTCGTTTTTGCCTTTCCCCTTTCCCCTATGCTCTTTACATTTTCCCTTTCTGATTTACCTTTTCCTCTTTCCCCTTTACCTTTTTCTCTTTATTTTTTCCCTGTTCTCTTTTCCCTTTTCCTTTTTCTCGTTCTATTTTCCCTTCCCCTTTTCCTATTTCCCTTTTTCTATTTTTCCTTTTCCTCTTCCATATTCTGTTTCCCCTTCCCCTTTCTTCTTCTACCTGACCCTTTTCCCTTAACATTTTACCTTTCCCTTTCACCTTTTCCTCTTACCTTTTCCTTCTACCTTTACCTTTTACCTTTTCCCCTTCCCCTTTCCTCTTTTTCTTCTACATTTTTCCTTTCTTCTTTACCTTTTCTCTTTTTGCCTTTATTTATTTTCCTTTCTGTTTCCTCTTTCTCCTTTCCCCTTGCCCCTTTTCTCCTTTCTCTTTCTCCTTTTTCTTTCCCTGGTTCCTTTTTGTCTCTCTCTCTCTCTCTGCACTCTCTTACTATGCGATCTTCGCAAAACTCATGATGATTCCTTAGGAAAAATTTTAAAGTCTTTTTTTTGTTAACTGTATTAACAACAGGCTTTACAGGTAACTATGCTTTGAAAGCAGGGCAAATAAAGAGGTTTTTACAAGGGAAGAGGCATACATTCTTTTTAATAACATTAATGTGGAAACTATATCAAATTTAATTTTAAGTGCTTTTGATTTTCTAAACTTTTAGGTAAAAATTTTGCTTTTAACAAACTAGATCAATTTTGACAAAAAAAAAGAGAAGTATAGATTTTTTTTAATACAATTTTTTCTTTTATTAAATAAAAAAATTTTCAGACTGATTATTAATAATGTGAGATTGAAAGCCTTTACCATTTTCCCATTTACAAAAAATTTATTAGGAACAAAGTATTGATGTGCCGACCAAGAAAGCTTTTAGTTTTAAACCAAAAATAGTTAAATTCCGCATAAAATATAATAGATTTTCAACAAAATAATTTTATCCTCAACCAAAATACAGTGCTGAAAAAGCAGTGTTGAACTTTAAGCCTGTAAGTATTTTCAACCAAAAAAGATCCTGCAGTAAATAAAATTATTTTTAATTGTAAAATTTTTAAGCCAAATAACACATACTTTACAAAACAGTAAAATTCTTACCATGAAAATATAAATATTTGATTAGATAATCGAAATATTTACCAAATAGATGAATCCCGAAACAAAACAGATTATTTTCCAACCAAACAGTTGCACTTTTAACCAAAAAATATGAAATTCATACTAAAAAAGAATATTTTGTAATCAAGAAAGCGAATTTTGAACCAAGAATTAAATTTTATCCAATAAATATTCTGTAATCAAGAAAGAAAAGAAATTTCTGCCAAACTGTTATATATTCCTTCAAAAAAAAATGATAGCAAAGAATTATTTTAAATGAAAATAAAAAGCAACTGAAATTAATCAAAAAAGGTTAATTTTAACAAAAGAAATTAATTTTAAAGCTAAAAACATTAATTGTCAACAAAAAAATGGATTTTTAACTAACTAGTTGACGTTTGTACCAAGATTTCGAACTTTCAAAACAAAAGGATGAATTTTTTATGGAGCAGCTAGATTTTCAACCCGAAAATATGAATTTTCATCCAAAAATTAGATCTTGAATAAAATAATTAAATTTTTCAACCAAAACAGAGCCACTCTCAATTAACAATTTCATGTTTTTTTAAATGATATAATTTCTACAACAACATATGAAGTTTTAACCGGAAAGACGACTTTTTAGGAAAACAGATGAATTTCAAACTAAGCAAGAGTTTTAAGACTCAAAAAATTAATTTCAACCAAATTGTTCAACTTTCAAACTAGAACATAAATAGAATTTTTAACAAAAATGTCATTTTTAATTAGATATGTCTTTTCTTTTTGTAACCAAAAAAGATCAAATTTTTAACAAAAAAGCAAAAAAAAATTAAATCTAAACAAAAAATGTAATATTTGATATTCCAGCAAAAGTTTTTTATATCAATTTAAGAACAGTTAAATTCGAAAAAAAAGATAAATTTTTTATACTAGAGTTTAAATTTAAAGCTGAAAATATGAATTAAAAAAAGAGTTAGTTTTAAACCAAATAGTTGACTTTTATGCTAAATTTTGAAGCTTTTTACTTTCCACTTTTACCTAGATATTTAATTTACAGAAAAATAGTATATTTTTTAACAAAAATTATAAATCTTCCACTAAAAAAGATTTTAATTTGAAATCAAAAACTTGAATTCAACCTGAAAAGAATCTAAAAAAAAAATTGTGTTCTTAACCAAAACAGAATTATTTTTAACCGAACAGTGACATTTATAACGAAAAGGAATCAATTTTTAAACAAATAGTAGACTGAAGTGTGATAGTAATAAATATAGTTGGGTTTTCAACAAATACCTAATCTTTACTATCAAGTTAAATTTTTAACAAAAAAAAAGACTTTTCAACGAAATTAAAAAAAAAAATAAATAAATAAATTCAAACATAAGAAAAAACATATATTTTGAATTAAAGAGATCAGTTTTTAACAAACAAACAAAAATTTTAACGTATCAGGTAAATTAATTAATTTTTAACTAAAAAACGAGTTTTCAACCGCAAAGAATTAAGGTCAATCAAGATGAATTTTTTTCTATAATGGTGAATCATAAAATGGAATAGTTAAATTATCAGCCAAAAAAAAAACGAATTACTTACCAAGAAAATGATTGTTTTATATACTTTATTTTCGAATAAAATATTCAAATATTTAGCTAAAAATGAGTATATTTTTCACTTGTCAACAAAATAATTTATTTCGAAATTAAAAGATATTAATTTGAAAACACATTGTTGAATTTTGAATTAACAGAGATGAATTTTTAACTGAAATTATGATTCTTCCACTTTGAACTGTAAAGAATTGACTTTTAATTAAAATAAATTCACTTAAATAAAGAATCTTCAACTTGAATAATTAAATTATCAGTTAAAAAAATTAATTTCCTACTAAAAAGATGGATTCTCAAAAATACCTGATTTGTCAACCAAATGTTGCATTTTTCATTTGAAAAAATATATTTTAAACCATATTGTTGAATTTTCAATTTAAAGAAGAAAAAGTTTAATAAAGAATAGAATAGATAAATGTTTAGCGAACAAAATTAATTTAAAGTTTAAAAAAATTTAATCAAAATAGATAAATTTTCAATCAAAGGGATAAAATTTCAACTAAAATGATGAATTTTTAAGTAAAATGATGAACTAGCAACAGGGAAAATTGAATTTTCAGTTGAAAAAATTGTGTAAAAAAAATTTTAACCGTGATAAATTGACTTTCAATCGAGATAAATTTTTAACTAAAATGAAGATCAGTTAAAAAAATTATTTTCTTACTAAGAAAACGAATTCTACAAAAATAATTTATTTTGCAACCAAATCGATGAATTTTCAACTAAAAAATATTCATTTCAAACTATATAGTTGAATTATTAATGAACAAGTATAAATTTTCAACTACAATTATATATTCTCTATAAGACTAATCAGGTTTTTAGTTATGAAATTAATTCAAGAAAAAATAATTTTTAATACAATAGTTAAATTTGCAGAGATGAATTTTTAACTAAATCGATGAATCTTCAACAAGAAATAATAAAATTTTCAATTAAAAGTAAAAATTTTCATTTAAATAAAAACTAATTTTGAACCGTAAAGAATTCACTTTCAATCAAGATTAATTTTTAACTAAAATGATGAATAATTAACTGTAATCATTACATTATCACACAATTAAAATGAGCTTTTATTGATAGAAAACAATTTTCGAAAAAGTAGTTCAACTTTTAACCAAATAGATGAATTTGCGACTATAAAATATAAATTTTAAACTGATTAACTAAATTTTAATTCATAAAAAATAAATTTTTCCACAAGAGATGGAATTGTCAAATTATCAGTTTCAAAAATAAATTTTCTACTAAGAAAACAAATTTTTAGGAACCGTTTTACTTAACCAACAAAAATGAATTTCGAACAAAGGGATTCAACGTCAAGCAAGTTGTTATATTTTAAACCAAAAAATATAAATTTTCAATAAAAAATGTGACAGTTAATACTTCAGTCAACAAATATTTTTATTTTAAATCATAAACAGTCTGACTCAATTAAAATAAAAAGATTTTAAGCAAAATAGTTGATTGAATTTTCACAAAAAAGGAAAACATTTTAGATGAATTTTGGAATCATTGACAAAAAATTAATTGTTTAGACAAAAAATCAAATTTTTAGAAAAAAATGAATTCTCAATTAAAAATAGTCACGCTACCTTATTGGGTTCTATTAATTCGGTTTGGTGTTCAGAGAAAAATCGAGAAAAAAGGGAATAGGGAAAAAACTATGTAGCCTATGGTAAATTAATATAAATTTTTATCATTTGTGCGTTAAAAAATAATATTTTAAAGAAGCATTGGAATTTATTTTTAAAACTTTTGAAATATTAGACTGGAAAAGCATAAATTTTTTTTACAAATAAAGTTAATTTTGAAAATTCTACCGCAATTCTATTATTTCGAAAGAACATTTATTCCAATAAAACTTGGTGGATACATTTGAATTTGTGATTTCACATAATAACAACATTTTTTATCAATTGAGAAAGTAACCGTCTTGCAATTTATCAAAATAAGATTAGAAGCAAGGTTTTTTAAAAATGATTAATAGTTTTCTAAAAAGTTAAATTAATATTAAGGAAAACTGATATCAAAGTTTTTTCCATGATCCTATTATTAATTAGGTTTTCTCTAGTAATCTTATCAGTAATTAGATTTGTGAAAATTTCCGGATCCGCCTGTGGTATAATCGCGTATTACGCAAACGGAAGCGACACGAGTTTTTCTTGAGATTTATATGATATAAATAAAATTTATTAGAAAATTACCATCATATGTAAAATGATACTCTCATCAAGAAACTGCGATGTAGAAAGTATATTACTGGATTATAGCTACATTTTCTCGTACGACAAACCATTATTTATTCACAGCCTTTTAAACAACATATTCTGTATCAACCCACGCTCCCTTGAGTAATTGAAATTTTATATGGAGAACTAATGAAATGAAAAACCGTGAGAAACGTTGAAAATCAAAAGGGGAACATTCTTTTAAAGTTCTTGACTACTCAATAGCTTTTACTAAGAAAGAGAAATTTTTAAGAAAATACATGAATTTTTAAGCAAATATTTTTAGATAGAAAAAATCAAACTACAACCATAAATAATAAGTAATACTTTTTTAATTTAAGAAATTAATATCCAACCAAAGAGATGAATTTTGAATTGAAAAAAAGAATGATGAAGAAAGCAGTTCAGTTTCCAAGAAAAAAAGATGAATGATCAACGAACGATGTAATAGTTTATGAATCTCCTTTGAATTAATGTGGTATTTGTGAATTTTAGATTACTCTTTTCAAATATTGTAAGATATCTTCTTTAATAATTGTCTGGTAAGTAAATATTCGGAAGTATAGTATAAGATGTAATATAACAGACCAGATAAAAAGACCTCGATGATCTTAATAAGATGCTTTATTAAAATGTCTTGTCGACGCTTTAAGAGTCAAATGCTCTTTTCATCAGGAAACAGGAATCCAATGTCGAAAAATAAGTCTTAAGAGTAAAAAAATTAGGAGAGTTAATATAACGGTTAAAGGAAACCATGTTCTTAAAATTATTATCTTGAGTTAGTTCTGTGAAAAAACAATTATATTGTAAATGTAGAGAAAATAAATTATATATATGAAACGAAACATATACGATAAATAGAAGTGAAGTTCTGATAAAAGTACGAGCTTAAATCGCTGGATTTCAAATTAACAAATCTAGTATTATGTTATATAATGAAGTAAAATGAGTAAGATCAGTTATTAGATTTGAGCAATCATCACCCTCTCTCTTGATAAAGTACATTTATGCTACAAGTCTTTTGAACTCATTAGGCTCATTGTGTAAAACAATTACATGTTACCAAACTGATAACCCGTTTCAACCCGATGTTTCGCAATAACTTTATCGTTCTTTAGATTCTGTCTGAAATTATCATAATGTTCTTTGGTTCTAGTGAAAAGTAATCTGACATTCTATCCTACGTAACATTCATCACAATTTATATAAACAATTTTATATACAACATTAGTAATTCGAAAAATGTTAAGAGTATCTTTTCCTAATTTAAAGAACTTATGAAATTAAGAATCAATCCTAAATGTTGTTTTTATGTTAGAATCATTTGAAATTGTTTGAACCCCAAAGACAAGCCACTATTGACAGGCACAGAAGCAATAAGTTTGAAATCTATATTATAATCTAAATGTGAATTTGGTTGTTTTGGTAGAGGATCGTTAAGTGCTTTTATTTTATCATTAATGTGTGCTTGATTAAATTCTATTTGATAATTATTAAAAAACAAAATATTTTCAATAAAATTGATATTAGACTTGTAAAAAAAATTAATGTTATAGTTAACAAAATGTGTCTAAGAGATTTTTCATGATAGAAATTTTATTCTAGATGGAATGGTTGCTGTATGTAATGTATGTAATGTAATGTAATTGCTGTAAAACATAATCTAGTTTATCTTCCGGTTAAATAATAAAATTATAATCCAAATATCTGAAATATGTGTGAATGGTAAAATCTAAATTTTTAATAACAGTAGACTTTAAATCTTGCATAACAAGGTCAGCTAAGACAGATGATATGGTAGAACCCATAGGAGTGCCATATGCCTGTCGGTAAAAATTAATAATTAATTGAAAAACTGTTTCATTTATTAAAAAATTGATTCCTTTTTAGATCACATCAAAGATAAGCCTGTGAAATTTTTAATGTGAACCGATTTACTTAAGGGGGGGGGGGGGTATGGTGTTAAGGGTAAAAAAAGCGTTTTTTAGCGATTTTTTTTAAGTAACGGTAAATGTTATTCATTTAAAAACTTTTGTACATTTTTAAGCAACATTCAAAGAATATCCTGTGAAATTTTTTTTTTTAAATATAGAAAATTGATCCGCTGACAAAAGACTTTCAAAGACGCCTTCGAAAAAAGATGCTTTGTGGTGAAACGGACAACTTTTCAACGGATTATCAGAAATAAAAAAAACAAAGAGATTTAGATAAATTTAATAAATGCCTAGGACACAAAGATCCGTTTACATTTATATTATTTTTGTTTGTTTTTAGCGGTTGAAAAACTAAAAAAGTCGATTTTTCGCCTGAAAAATTCGCCATTTTGTATCTGTAAAATACAAAAAAAAAAAAAAAAATCGATATACAAGATCATTGTCTTCTGGCGATACATCTCTCAAGAGTGTATACCAAATTTGGTGAAGATCAGTGCGATAGTTTTTGAAAGAGATTGTTCACCGACTTTAAAAATGTAGTTTTGAGAAAAACACATTTCATGTTTTAGTTACTACCTGCATCTCGTGTGTTCCGCTCGAGGAGCGGAGACTTACAGCTCTGTAACTTGGCACGTTTTGCTTTGATAGACTTAAAATTTTAAGGGCATATTTTCGAGATGTTGTACTACAAGAAAATAAAAAAAAAGATTTTTTTTAACCTCCGGACCATACCCCACCCTCCCCCCTTAAAATACTGTTCATAACCAAATCGATTGGAATATAAGTGAATAAAGATGAATCATCTAGTGAAACCATAACATGATTAGGAAAAACTTTTTTGTTAACCATCATGTTTTTAAATTCAAATTAATTTTTTATTTGACACCCCGGTACTGTTGAACCTTTTTTAGAAATATCAATAGATAATTTTCCGTTTTGTAAGTAGGAGTATTGATCAAAGAAATAACAGGTCCTAATGGACAATTTGCTTTGTGCATTTTAGATAAGCTATATATTCTATGACTGTGAGTGTCATAAACTAATATATCACGACGCAATATATTTTTAACTAATTAACCACTGATTCTCCATGAGTCCAAGTATTTGAAAATTCCTTTCTCATTTTTTTAAAGGATTTTTATGCAATTTTTTATATTTTATATATAATTTTTTGAATTATGCATTTTTTTAAACATGCGATTTTTTATTGAGAACAACAGTGATGCCACCCTTACCTGCATGTGCAATAAACAGTTGTTTATTGTCTTTAATAAAAAATTTTGTGCTTCTGATACTTTGTGCGAAAATCCATTCAAACTGTGAAATTTTATTAATGTGTGAAAAATGTTGTGCAGAATTAGGAACTCTTTGCCTCAACAAATCTAGATCATCTACATTTTCGATCGATTCAATATTAGACTCAACGCCTTTAACTCTATCAAAAACTATATCACGTTTATTTTTTAGAAGGCATGAACTTAATTTATTTCCTAGCCTTAAAACGTCATTAAAGTCATCAGGAATTTGTTTATTACTTAAATTAATAATTCAAGGATCATGATGAGCTGCATTATTTATATTTTATAATTTTATATTTTTATAATAAATCGTTCATGAGGACTACCATTGAAAAAAAATTTGAAAATATTTATTTTTATTTCCAGAAGAATTTTGAAAACATGATTTCTCTAAATCTACATATTAGCTTTTCCAAATTTTTAAACTTTAAGAACTTATTTTTTGACATTAAATTCCTGTTTCCTGATGAGAGCATTTGACTCTCGAAACGTTTGATTGATTATTCACTCAGGCGCATAACATCGCACTTTAAAATTTACCATCTATTAATAAGAATTACTGTTAAGTAGAATTATGATTCCCTATGATTGCCATGACAGTTGTTTAGGAATTGATAAAGAGATTTGAATAAATCTCACCTGACAATCAATACATCGACAACTGTCGCTAAGGCTACAGGTCAGTCCCAGGATCTCCACAGCTTCCTTGTAAAGTTCAGCGCTGGATTTCCGTTGTCGTGGTGGAGAGGCAGGGGCGCTAACAGAACCCGTGCTTGGGGCAATTCTCTCGCTCTTCATTCTGGACGAGGAGTCTCTATCTCGAGATAATGATGAGGTCGATGTTGATGCTCTCTTTCGTTTTGTCACCAGAGCTCTTCCAGCGGGCGAAGCGAACAACTGCAGCATGTCCATGTCCTTAAAAAAAAATGCAAAGCACTTTAGAAAATCATTTTTATATTTTCCTAAAT
>JAUELO010000098.1:701655-717112 GCA_032357855.1 Amphibolips quercusostensackenii
CATCATTTAAAAACTACTGAATGTAAACAGGCTCTTGTTTTTTTACGCTTGACTGACAACTAAAGACTTCCCCCTTTGGCCCTGCGGCTCCTCCTACCCTAGTTCGCGCGCCCCTCACCCTAATTCGCAGCGCAGCGTCAATTCCCAGAAGACACTAATCGTCGAGACACGAATTGACGTTCGACTGTTTTATTATTCTCGATCCGGTCAGTAGAGCAGGTTTTTTTTATTGGTACAGTTGAAACCTTTGCAAGTAGTCTGTTTCTACTGGAATATCAAAAAATAAGAGTTTATATTACAGCTGTCACTATTCTTATTCAAAATAGCGTATTCTTCTTGATGAGTATGTTCGAATGTAATTTTTTCAGTACATAAAATACCACAGAAGCAAACGATCATATTTTCCCATCCTTAGCTGTTTTGATTTTAATAAAAAGCTGCGGTCGCCTTTACCCTCCGGAAGGGGGCAAAGCAAACAAAATACAGCTCGTTAGAAATAATAGAATTATCATTTCATTGTTTCATCCATGCAATTTATACTTTTAGAAATATGATATAAAATAATGTAGGCCCCGAAATCAAGAAAAAATGAATCCATTCCACATCTTATTAACCTAAAAAAATAATTGACTCCTAACTGGTCAAGGTTCAACTCCTAATTTTATTTTTTCTATTTTGGAAAGGATATAAAAAAATAATAAAATCGTTGCAAGGATAGGTCATAGTACTCAAGCTTCAACTTTCCACCCCGATTTCATCGCTTTATTGGACTACTTTTATGTGAAATAATACGCCGATGGAAAAGTTTCTTCACCAGAGATGAAAACTTTTATCGCTCAAGTCAAAGTGTCTGGAAAAACGGCGTTTTATAAGAAAACGATGGCTAAAGTAACTTTGTCATTCAATGAAGATTTAATCAATCATAGGAAAAGGATTGTCAAGTTAGAGGTGATATTTTATTTTTGGTCATGTTCTTATTTAATAAAATTAATTTGAAGGGTTTTAGGCATAAAAACGTGAGCGCCAAATTTCGGAAATGTATTTTATTGGCTTGAATTAATTATTTTTGTATGACGCACTTCGATTTCGAAGTGGGTCGAAATCTATTTTTGGTATTTTTTTCTTGTAAAATTATCAACTAAATAAGTAAATCCTCAAACTAAAAACATTTTTTTTATAATTTACAATCTTAATAAAATAAGATTAAACTTTTACCAAAAAGATAAATTTTTTAACCAAAAAGACAAATTTTCAACAAAATTGTTGAATTTTCAAGCAACAAAGATTTTTCAATCAAGAAAAAAAATGTCAGGCAAATTATAATTGGAAGGGAATATAATTTTCAATACAATGTAAAAATTTCAAATACCTATACATTGCTTAAGTTACTTTATTTATTTGCTTTAGAATTATATTAATATAATTTTCCTGTATTTTTCGAAAAATTTCATAAAGATTTTAAAAGATTTCAGATAGGTCGAAAAAGTATCTTAAAATTTTAGAAGAAATTTCTCCTATTTCGCAGGATTTCACAAAATTTTCGGAAAAATTATAGTCAGTTTAGAAGATATTTGAGACATTTTGAAGCTTGGAAAAAGATAGGAAATATTTAATAAATTTCCGAAAATCTTTGAAAGTTTACTAAAATTTCTAAATCGCTTTTGAAATGATTCAAACTTTTTCTAAAATTTTGAAAATATTCTGCAACTTAAAAAAAATTCTTTTCATATCGTCAAGATTATTTCTTGGCAATTTTATAAATCTTTTAAAATGTTTCAAAATCTTTTTAAATATTCTTCTAAAATAAATTTTGTGAAAAAAAAATCATTTTTGTTTTTTTCAAAAATCTTAAGGCAATTATCTTTTCTTTCAACCTTCTAAATTATAAAAAAGCTTTCAAATTTTTTGTCGAAATCTTTCAAGTCGTTAAAGCCGTTTGTCGAAATCGTTTGCATTTAAATTTGAAATTATTTTTGCAAATTTTCGAAAGTTTAAAATACATTTTTCCTAAGCTTATTTGAAATTGTAAGAATTTTTTTTTGATAAAAAAACTTTTTTGGTTGAAAATTAAACAATTTGGTGAAAAATTTATAATGTCACTAGAAAATGGATACGCCTTGTTGAAAATTCATTTCTTGCGTTGAAGATTCAAAATTGTATTTGAAAATTTATATTCTTAGCTGAAAATTAAAATACTTTGTTAAAGATTCGTTTTTTTTGTTTCTTTAAAAATAAATTTTCTTCACTTAAAATTTAAATATTTGTTTAAGAATTTTACTATTGAATTGAAAAACCATGCATTTTGTTCAAAAGTCGTCTTGTTCTTGGTAGAACAATAATCTTTCTTGTTGAAAATATAACTATTTAGTTGAAAATTGATGTATTTTGTCAAAAATATATTTTTTGGGTTGCAGATTCATAAATTTTGTTTAAAATTTATCTGTTTGGTTATGAAAACTAAAATATTTTATTGGAAATTCGATTTTTGTTGAAAATAAATTTTTTTTTAAATTTAAATATTTGGGTAAAAATTTAAATGTTGGGTTTTAAATGAACTTTTTTATTAAAAATTCAAATAAGGTGCAAAAAATTTACCGTTTTGGCTTGAAATTTCAACTTATTAGTGAAAAATTCAAATTCAGATTTTTGAAATTAAAAATTGAATTTTTGAAATGGAAATTTAAGGATTTCAATTTTAGTTAAAAATTGTTTTTTCTTAGTTTAAAAATTGAAACATCTAGTCGAAAATTAATCTAATTTGTTGAGAATTCGTCTTTTTCTGTTTTTTATTAATCTTCTTGTTTGAAAACTCATCTTTTTGGTTATAAATTCAATAGTTTTAAGAAAGCTCGTCTTTTAATTTGAAAATTTAACATTTTTGCCTTAATTTATTTTCTTCATTATATTAAAAATCTTTCTTCGTTGAAAATTCAATTACCTTGTTAAAATTTATAATTTCACTTAAACATTTATGTAGTTTGCTGAAAATTTCTTTCTTGTGTCGGAGATACATATTTTGGTTAAAAATTTACGTCTTTGGTTATAAAATGTGAAATACTTAATTAAAAATTCGGTTTTTTGTTGAAAATTGATTTTTTAAATAAAAATATGAATATTTAATTAAAAATTCAACTGTTGAATTAAGAATAACCTTTTTTTATTAATAATTTAATTATAGTGCGGAAAATGCGTCGTTAAGTCTTGGAATACAAACTTATTAGTAAAAAATTCAAATTCAATTTTTTTGAACTGAAAATAAAATTTTTTAAAACAAAATTTTAAGATTTTGTTTTTAGTTGTAAATTGTTATTTCTGATTTTAAAAATTCAACTATTTGGTTAAAAATTTATCTAGTTTGTTTAAAATTCATCTTTTTGGTTAAAACTTATTACTTTAGTTGATATTATTAAAATAACTTATTGAAAATTCGTTTTTTGTAAAAAATTATTATTTTTTTAAACAGAAGATATGAATTCTTGGTTGAAAATTCAGCTCTTAGGCTTAAAATAAGCTTTTTTTATCAAAAATTAATATTTTTGGATTGAAAATTCATATCTTTAAATTAGACATTTATCTTTTCGAATTGAAAATTAACTGTTTTGTAGAAAATTTGTTCTTTAAAATTAAAAAATAATTTTTTAAAATAAAAATTCAACCTTTTCTTAATGGGATTCAAATTTATCTTTCTTTTTTTAGTTTGAAAATTCAACTATTTATTGAAATATTTGCGTGAAATAAGATCATGGCACGTAGATTCTGAACTTCACATGAATATGAGAAAAATGTTTAATATTCACGCCTTACGTTTTTATTTTTAGTCACCTTATTATCATCATTATTATACCCATTATCATTGCAAGTCCTATTATAAGAGTGAATTATATTGTTTCTTTTTATTATATTTTATGAATAGCTGGTTTAAGAAAATTATCAAATTATTTGTCTTTACTTTTTTAGTACTTTCATCTTATTTCAGCTCTACTTTTTTAGGATATAAATTATTTCACCATAATATTATGATATAATAATTATCATGACCATCATAAGTCATTTTGTTTAATTTTTTTCCTTGGCATTTCTTTTACACAAAGACATGATTTTAAACTATTGTAGAAAATACGCTTGTATATCAAGTTTTAAGTCGATTCGATATTTGAAAGTTGTTGAAATTGAAATGCAAAATAAGACTCAACATACATACATACATGCATACATATCCACATAGGAAGTCAAATAAAACCTTGCATATGAAACCGCAGTAATAGCAAATTAAATTTGCTATAATTTTGTGTCATTTAAACTTAATTTTATTTACTTTTTTATTTTTTCACATAACAACATAGCAAGTCAAATTAAAGCATGTGGGAAAGAGGAGTGTTGTCAAATAAAATTTAACAAAATTTTTTACTGCTATGTTTTCAAAAACATTTTGCTTTTACTCAAATCAGACAAACTTCTCTATAATTATTTAAATGCGTATATATATATATACAGTTTTAAGTTCATTTGATATATGTGAAAATAAGAAACGAACCCGTTAGTTCCATCTTACGGTACTTGCATGTTTGCAGTAATTCAAAAAAGTTTGCGATCCGTGACATTTTACAAAATTTGTTCTTCAAAGAACGATGTTATTTTTCAACAGAAAATTGGTTTTCATGACATATTCGCTTACTGAGTTATCTATAAGAATCGTTCTGTCTGTGAAAACTTGGGATCTTCTACAAAATCCAAGACGCTTCCAGGTATGTGCCTCAAGGGATTCATGCTCTCACCTCCACGGAATATCGAGCAGCTTCATATTTAATTTTCTTTATCTTTTGTACTCGCGATATCTTTGCCAAGTCAAAAATAAAATAGCTTAAAGATTAAGAAGTCAGAAATTTTTCAAAAGAGTCTCTCTTTTTTCTGATCTAGAATCCACGCACAATGGTTAAGAATCCCAGAAGGCTGGATAAAACTAAAAGCATCTTACAATGAGGAATCAATAAAAATAATTGTTTAAAATTATATTGCGAACCTTCTAATACATTCTAGGGCTAAGAATTTCAAAAAGTTTTTGATGCAGATATATCATAATTATTGATATATGATACAATATAAAGTAAATGCAACACTAACAAAAATAGTTATTTAATTTATCGAGTCGCCACTGACACTTCTGTAAATTAGCATATGAGGATACTAAAAGGTAGCATATAAGGATACTAACAATTCAGAATTAATTAAAAAAAAAATGGCTTCAGAGTATGTTTTAAATTGTTTTATAAATTCTAGGGCTGAGAATTTTAAGAAGCAGTTTCTGTTGTAGATGTGTCACAATTTATTGATGTATGTTAGAAGCTAAAGTAAATGCAACGCTTATAAAAATAGTTATTTTATTCATCGAGTCGTCACTAACACTTCTGTATGCAACGATATCAGTTTTTCATAGAATGAACAGTTTGAAATTCAGAGCGTTACAAAAAAATGATAATTTAACAATATTGTCATATTGCACAGTAGGGTTGTTAAAAAGAACAAGGTTAGCATATGAGGACGCTGAGAAGTAGCATATAAGGACACTAACAATGAAGAATTAATAAATAAAAAAATATTTCAGGAGTATGTTTTTAATTGTCCTATAAATCGTAGGGTTAAAAATTTTAAGAAGCAGTATCTGTTAGAGATATTTTACTATTTATTGATGTATGTTAGAAGCTAAAGTAAATGCAACGCTAATAAAAATAGTTATTTTATTCATCGAGTCGCCACTCACACTTTTGTATGCAACGATATCAGTTTTTCATAGAATAAACCGTTTAAAATTTAGAGCAATACAAAACAATAATAATTAACATAATTGCCATATTGCTCAGCAGGGTTGTTAGAAAAAACAAAATTAGCATATGAGGACGCTGAGAAGTAGCATATGAGGACACTAACAATACAGAAATAATAATTAAAATAAATTGTTTAAAAGTATGTTTGAAATTGTCTTAGAAATCGTAGGGCTGAGAATTTTAAGAAGCAGTTTCTGTTGGAGATATGTCACATTTTATTGATGTATGATAGAAGCTAAAGTGAATGCAACGCTAATAAAAATAGTTATTTTATTTATTGAGTCGCCGCTAACACTTCTGAATGCAACAACATCATTTTTTTATAGAATGAAATGTTTGAAATTCAGAGCGTTACAAAACAATGATAATTTAACAAAATTGTCATATTGCACAGTAGGGTTGGTAGACAAAACATAATTAGCATATGAGGACCCTATGAAAGTAGCATATAAGGATCCTGAAAATGAAGAATCAGTATCAAAAAAATTATTTGAAATTATATTTTAAATTATTCTACAGCCCTTAGGAATAAGAATTTTAAGCAGTTTTTCTTGCAGATATATAACTATTTATTGACATGTGTTAGAAGCTTAAGTAAATGCAACAGTAACAAAAATTGTTATTTTATTCATCGAGTCGCTAATAACACTTCTGAATGAAACAATAGCATTTTTTCAGTAGGATTTACTGTTTGGAATTCACAGCGTTACGCACCAAAGATTTTTTAACAAAATCAGCATATTTCTAAAGGACTTTAACGACTCTTTTAATTTTTAAAAATTTTCATTTGCAGCTCTTTCAGAGATTATTAATGTTTAGTAGACTCTTGCCTACAAAAAATGAGTTTGTAAACTACGAAAATGTAGAGAGAGTTTTTTTAAGCATTTGAAACGTTTCTACAGGTAAAAATATGTTAAAAAATTTAAATAGTCTATAAAATCGTAATTAAAAAAAAATAAAAAGACAGTAGATAAACGATCTAGATACTTTTCCACATAGTTCTATTGCCAGTTTCCAAATTTTTTTTATTTAAAGAAAAGCTTCAACTAATGAAAAATAACTTCTAACAAAACAGTTGAATTTTTAATCAGAGAATATGAGTTTTTCAACATGAAAAGTAACTTATACCAAACAATGCATTTTCAAGAAAGTAGCTTAAATTTGAGCTACAGCTGATATTTCAACTAAAAAATTTTAATTTTAAGTAAAAAACAAGTGAATTGAACCAATAAAAACAAATTTTCAAGAAAAGACTTCAATCCACAACTAAAACAAATTAATTTTCAAACAAACAGTTCCACTGATAACAAGAAATTGATTTCCTACTAAAAGAGATAATTTTTTCACACCATACATTAATCTTTAACAAGATTGTTACATTTTTGACCAAACGAAACGGTTTTTTACTTAAAAAGACAAATTCTCAACTATGTAAATGAAATTTCTACTAAAACTGATAAATTTTAAATCAAAAATGAAATGATTAAATTTTTATTCCGGAAAGATATTTTTAAACCAAAAGCGACACCAATATTTAATGAATTAGTTTCATTTTTACCCCAAAAAACAAGGTTTACACTAAAATTATGAAAATTCAACTGAAAAAATAAATTTTAAACTGAGATGTTTAATTATTGATCAAATAGTTTAATTTTTTACCATATTGTTTGATTTTTGAGACAAAAATACGATTTTCTTCAAAACAGTTAAATTTAAAAAAAATTAATTTTGAAGCGAGACAATTCAATTTTGAACTAAACTGTTGCATTTCTAATTGGAAAAATGAAATTTCTATAAAAATGAATAAATTTTTTAACCAAAACGACGAATAATCAAAAAAATAATTGAATTTTCAATAGACAAAACTTTTCAGTGAAACAAGGAAAAATTATTCAAAACGTTTAATTTTTAACAAAGCAGTCGAACTTTTAACTATGAAAGGCGATTTCCGACAAAGTTGTTAAATTTAAAAAAATTGTTTAATTTTGAACAAAATATCTAATGTAAAAATAGCTTTACGTTCATGCATGGCCCCTTAAACTGCTGAAAACCCTATGCTTACATTAATAATATTTTTTATTGCACATATTCGCTTTCGCTTTACTTTAATAAAAAATGTTATTACTAAAAACCTTTAATGAACAGAATTTAAAAATTTGTACTCTTGTGAAATTTTTTCGTACGAATAGACATTAATTATTTACAACCTTATAAAAGAGATATTTTTTATAAATCTGTACACTCCTGCAAACCATAATTTTTAAGTGATTCACGATAACTTTTTTCATAACTTTTTTCCGGAAATCTGCGCTTACGTACAATTTTAATAGTTTAAAAGCAATTGCTTGGTAAAAATAATTATTTAGGACTTTACCTAATAATTTTAAAAGAAATTATACACAGAGAAATCTTGGAAAATATAAAATTACAATAAAACAACTTAATGGTTTCATATTTTAAACTTTATTTAAACAATAAGGTCATATTGAAAAAAAACAAAGCTGAGAGAAAAACATTTTATTTACATTTTTAAAATTACAATTGATAAATATGGTGCACAAATAAATTAATGAAGAAAAAAATTTCAAATGTTCATCTTTTTTTCTTATAAAAAAGCTATTTCAAAGTTTCTTTTAACCAAAATTTGTGAAATTCAAGTAGCTACTTGAAAAATTTACCAGATTTGACTGTAAAAAAGTTAGCTAGCAAAGGTTAGCAGAAAATCAGTTATTCGATTCTTTAAAATATTTCCTAATTAAATTGTGGAAAACTAATTTTTTAGTGGAAAAATTATTTAGGACTGTACATGATAATTAAAAATAGCTTATAAAAATGGAAGAATGAAGAATAAACCATGTTGTTAGTGGTAGGTATAGGTTTTGCAATAGTTTAAGGGAAAATAAGGACACTGGTTGGCATGGATAACTTTTGATTAACAAATGAAAAGTCCAGATGAATTCTAGTAATATGATAAAATTTTCAGTTAACTTACAATCAAAATTGAGTTTGTTTTTAAATGTTTTGAAATTTCGTATCGTCGTTCGTAATTTGTATAACATTCTGCGTTGCTTATTCATTTTCCTATAACGAGCAAGTAACCAGCTTAACCATTTCATTTTCAGTTCATTAATAGCCTATTCATTTTTATTACTTTAATAACATTTATATGTTAAACGAGGTATGCTTCACATTAAGCAGTGTAAAAGTATGATGTTGTTAATAGCTATATTAGGGTGACTCATAAAAATTTATGTGTTTAAATTCTGTAAACGCTATCACTTAAATTTTTTTCCTGTTGGTGAAAAAATGTTGCCATACATTTTTTTCATTTAAAGAAGCACAGATTTTTTTGTCGTTTTGATAAATTTAAGACTGATGTTGCCAGAAACAGCAAAAATATGCTTTTCTATCATTTAACTTTATAAATAAAGTAATCAAACTTTAACTTTTTTTATCACACATTTTCTACGCACGTTTGAATAGAGTCTCTTTATGAGCGAATCTCTCAAAGTGGAGTACAAATAGACTATCATTTTGTTTCAGAGTCAGAAAATATTTTCTGAAACTCTATAGTCTTCATGAGATAATTTTTTAAGAGAATTTAAATCTGAGTTTTTTATATTTCATTTTATCTTCGTGGTCCAAGATTAGTGAAGCAATAGAATTTAACGTGGACACCTCTCGAGAATTCTAAATAATTAAAAAATTAACCTTTGTAGTTTTTCTACCTAATAAGCAATTTCCTTTAGCGTTTAAAAGTTACATCTTTCAAAAATAAAAATGGAGAAATCATTTGAGTAAATTTTAAGGAAAGCTATGCACAGAATATTAGTGAAACATCACGAAATGTTAGAATGTCATTTCGACAGAAAAAATTTATAAATCTCTTTCTTTTAATAAACTAGATGCAATGGAAAATGCAGGACACAGACCATCCGAGTCAATTTCTCTTGCTCCAGAAAGCCGCATTTCTGTCATAATTCAACATGCCCGCCATGTTAAATGGGGACAACTAAGCTACACTACTACTCAAGGCTAAATGGGTGCACCATTTATCAGGATGATCTGATATACCAAAGCGCATTCCTGTAACATTATCTTCTGGAATTACAAACCTTAATTTACTGCAACCTTAGAACACCTCAATAATGTTCAACTTATCGATAATGAAGAATAGCACTGTTTGAACTGTGCTGAACCCTTAGACATTCCGCGAAAATAATCTTCGCTGTGTTCATTAGAAAATTGTTTATTAACAATCATACTTTATAAAAGCACAATATTTATAACGCTTACGTCAAAATTATGAACTATGGATTTTTAATTTAAAAAAATATTCTGCAACGAAAAATATTATATATATATACTAAAACCAAGAATAAATTTTTCTTACTGTTCAAAAATGTTTTAAATGTTTTTCTATGTTATTTTATATTAATTTCTTTCATAAATCATATTTCTTGAAACATAATTTTCCTTTAAGCTTTTTGTGCAATTCTGTTACACAATTTTACTACCATTGAGTTTACGTTTTCAAAGATTTTTTTCCTTATTTTATTCTTAATTTAATAACAGACAAATTTAATGAAAAAAATGAATTTCTATTAAAAAATATAATAGTTTATATCAGGACAGAAATATATTTTAACCTTTAACCGAGCAGTTGTACTTTTAATACAAAAACATCAAATTTTGTATTTAAAGGACAAAAAAAATGAACCAGATTGTTGATTTTACAAGCCAAAAAGACGAGTTCTGTACAAAACTATTGAATTTTTCACTTATAAATATTAATTTATAACCAAAAAGTTAATTTTTAATTAAATAGTTGAATTTTTACTAAAATAATCGAATTTTCAGCCCGAAAAGACTAATTAAGAAAAAATTAACTTTAATCCAAATAGATCAATTTTGTACGTAACAGTCAGAAAGACAAATTTTCAACAAAAAAATTTGATTTTTGACAAAGAAACATATCTTTTTAACAAAATAGTTAAATTTTTTCAAAAAAATTCAATTTTTTACAACATATATCAATTTTTAAATAAAATGATAAATGTTCAACAATAACAACAAAACAAATTTCCAACACGAAAGTTCAATCTGCAAACAAAGCAGTTGAATTTTCAATAAGAAAGATGAATTTTTACCAAAACCGTTTTACTTCCAAATAAAAGTTATGACAACTTTTTAGCAAAACAGTTAAAGTTTTAACCAAATATTTGAATTCTCAACCTACAAAGATGCATTTTCAAATCAAAAAGATTAAACTTCAACCAAAGAGAGTTTAATTTTTAACAAAAGAAGATGAAACTTCAATCTTAAAGGACGGATTTTCTGTACAGTTAGACAAAAGCATAATTTGATTTTCGACGAAAAAAATGAATTTTTAATGAAATAATTGCATTTTTGACAAAGCAATTATATTTTTAACAAAATATTTAAATTTTCAACTAAATAATGAAATTTTCTGCGAAGAAAGATGAATTTTCAACGAGATTTTTTATCAAACATTCAAATTTTCAAATAAAAAATATTAAACTTTATGCAAAAACAGTTGCACTTCTAAACAAATAGTTATATTATCCAGATGAAAAGTGCAATATTTTAGAAAATGGTAGACCTTTAAACCGAAAAAAATGACTTTTCAAAATGAAAAAATGAATTATCAAAAAATATTCGAATTTTTAATTTAATGTAGTCCGACTATTGGATAAGTCAGATAAAAAATCATAAAAATTAGTTTTTTGTTACAAAGAAATATGTTCTTGTTCACATAATGCTTTTCTTAGCGCCCCTTTTCAGGTTCAAATTTAAATTATCACTGTTTAATGTCGTGTCAAAAAACATGGAATATTATGGAGAGGCCTTTTGCGGGCTATAAAAATTGTAAATTTTGCCTATAAAACACGTTAAATAAAAAAAAACTGTTTTGGAGCCAAAAAATATAATTTAAAATTTGAATTACTGCTTATTTATACTTACTTCTAGGGTATATTAGCTTAATTTTAGCAAAACACTGAGATAAAATATGACTAGAACGGTGTGGCTTTGACTTAGGTTGGCAGCACAGCTTCTACTGAAATTGCGAAGCGCGCGAAATTTTAAATAATAATTTTGTTGACGTTGTATTGCAGGTTATGTTTTCTTTCTCGACATGTGGTTAACTGCCAACTGCTAAGCGTGAAAAATGACCTTGACTCAAAGCAAGTCAAAACAACATTTAAATTCACATTTAATGATTATTCAAAAAATATTTTATTTATATTGATCAGCATAAAAATTTACAACTCAATTTATTAATTTAAGAGTTGGATAAATTTTAGATTTAATTCCAACTTCCAGAAAAAAGTAATGGACGTAGCTTTGACTAGCTTTCCTAGTAGCCGGACTACTTTAAAAAACTTGAAAATAATTTCATAAAAACCAAGCTTTCATTAAAATATACGATAAGGAAATAATATAATTAATTCTCATAAGGTGATGTCTTATTATTCTATTTTAAATATCAATTATTCACTTAAATTGATTCTTACAACTATTATTATTATATTATTATTATTTTTATTGTTAAAGTTTTGGGAAATCAAATTTGATACAATATTGTATTGTCATTTTTTTTTCATACAATTCAAGTGAATTTTGAGAAATATAGGAAAAATGACAATAATTTGATGAAATTTATAAACTTTCCAGCAGGATTTTCAAAAAATGCAAGTAAATTAAAGAAATTTTTAAATATTTACCAAAAAATTAAAATTATTAAGTTTAGACTTGATTTAGAAAAATTCGATGGGACTCAAAAGAATTTGATAAAATGCCGAAAAAAAATCTTGGTAAGTATAAAAGACTTCAGAGTAAATCAATAGAAACTAAAAAAAAATTATTAAATCAGCTAGAACTAAGTAAAATTAGAGAAATTCAAGTGATTTACAAAGAATTCAAAAGAATTTAGTATAAATTAATAGGAATTCTAAGTAAAGTCCGAATGAATTTAAATAAATTGCAAATAACTCCAAGTGAATTTAAATGAATAAAAAGTGAATTTGAATTAATTACTAATGAATTAAAATTAATTGTAAACAAAGTTGAATAATTTTAAAATATCACATTGATTGCAGTAAAACTGGAGTGAATTTGAAAGAATTAAAAAAAACAATGAAATTGATACGAATCTAAGATGAATTAAAAAGAATTTAGTGTAAACTAAAACTTATTCAGTTAAATAAAACAAAATTGTTAATATTTTAAAGAATTCGACTGGATTCGAATTAATAAGTGTTACTAGGAATATAATTAGGCTCACAAGATTTTAATGTGAATTCTTAGTTTTTTAATGTGGACTAAAAAATTAAAAATACAAAAAGGATCCATTACGTTCACTGGATTTCAAAAAAATTTCGGAAAAGTTAGGGTGAATTTAAAAGAATTCAAAGAAAATGTACAGAATTTAAAAATCACTAAAGTTATATTTTTTTTTAAAAAAAGTAAATATATTTATAATGTTTTTAAAAAGTGATCAAAAAAGTGAAATATTCTTACACCTTTTTAATGAAATAGCTGAAAATACATTTTAAAGTACCATATTAATATTTGCACCATAAAAATATGTGTTGTATAATAATTTTTTTTTTTATGGTATTTCGAAATTGAACATTTCTTTTTGTCACTCGGTATAAATACTTTTAATTTATTTATTATGGAGAATATTTTCTTTGTATTTAATAAGAAATGCTGTTCATGTTATTTTAAGGCAAAAATGTTTAGTGTTCATGTGCTTTAGAATTATATTTGTAATTTTTAAGCATGAAAAACAAAAAAAAAAACTTTTTTGCAGACCTAAAAAAGTATCTTAAGCAACAGGTAAAAATCATAGAAAATTGATATCAGTACTTTTTTTCCAAAAGAAAAAATTTAGGGGTAAGTAGTTATAAAATTTAAAATTTGATTATGTACACCTGACTTCTTATATAAATATAAATAAAGTTATTTCTTTATTTGATACAAATAATATCAAATTTAAAAATATCTAATAATCTACTTACAGTCATTGCCTCAGGTGTGTGGTCCAGGACATAAATCTGTTCCGAATATCCGTACAAGATATCTGAAACAAAAATAGAGTTTAAATTAGTTTGATTTAAAAAAAATATATATTTTTAATGTTCTGCTAACTCTAAGCAGTTTAATAGCCTATTCATAAAATAGAAGAAATCACACAGAAGAAGCTAAGGATTAAACCTTATGTCATTTTCTTAGAGTCTTATTTTAAATTGCAGTTATGTTCGCTCTCTGGATCAATGTAAAAACTGAAAAACAAATGAATTGCTTTCAATATTCGTCTTTGCTAATATAAACCAATTAGGTTTTAATTTTTTTAGCACATTTTGACGTTCTTAATTGTTTCAAAATAAAACTTTTTTCATGTGCATTCGGCAATAGATAGGAAAACATTCAAGAGGGTTCAACTGCATCAGTTTGAAAAAAGAAAGAAACTATTCCAATAAACCTCACAAATTTAACCGAATATTTTCACCAAAAAAATATCAGAAAGTTAGTCAATTAGTTGTAAAGTATTTTTATTAGACCTTGTGAAGGGTATGATTTTGACATCTTTATTTATCAAAAGATAATAATTTCTGGTATTTCTCCTGCATATGATAGAATATTTGATTTTTTGGCATCATAATTTGTCATTAGTGTCCGACAATTACAATTAGTTTTTCAATTGAACAATAGCTGAAACTGTAATTATTTTACTATACATAATGAAAGCTCAAATGTTTTATATTTTCTCATCTTTGATATTCAGTAACTAAAATTTCTCCGCTTCTTAATAGATACGAATTTGAACTATTTTTTCAGATAATTATTTGCAAAAACTATATTTTGAAATATCCACAAATCAAAACAAGCAAAAAAGCATAAGCCCTAACTTAAGACGAACGCAAATACATTGTTCATTAAACTTTTACCTCTGATTCTGATGTTATACTAACAAAAATTATCACCCTTTTTGCCACTTTTCCAGTTAATTAAGATTATTTACTATAAGTCATGATCTTCTGTGAGCTATTTTCCCCTAAACTAATACTTGGCAAGTAATTTGGTTCTCGAATTGTGCGATCTACATTATGTCAACGTTTTAGTTTACCATCGAGGGTAAACTACTGCCTCCAAGAGTCAACAGAGTATGTAGTTGTAACTGCTGATATAGCAACGTTCTCATATTTCGATACACGTCTCCTTGGCCTTTTCCTTGGCCTTTGATTCAGCTAAAAATATATACAAAAAGTAAGAATAGCATCTTCTTGTTACTATAATATTTGAAAAGCAATTTGAGAGAATAAGGGCCGGGTGATCTACCTCTTAAATAAAGCTACAGATTTTGTCTGACAGATCGGATATTTTCATGTTCATCCACCATTGGTTAGCACTATCTAACGAATAAAACACGAGTTTTATCGGAAAAAGTAAGGTTTTATAGTTGTCAACATTAAACTAAAAAATATTAACATATTGATTTTTGTGATTTGGGTGATAATTTTGACAACCATATTGCAGGAATAACCGAAATTGATAATCGCGTGTTCAATACAAAAGCGTATATATGCTTCATGTACGTGAAAATAATT
>JAUELO010000098.1:737327-753156 GCA_032357855.1 Amphibolips quercusostensackenii
TCCAACGAAATCGTAAATTTTTTAATCAAATGGATCAAGTTTTAACAAAGCTGTGTAATTCTTAACTGAATAAGTTAAATTTAGAGTTTTAAAATAAATTTGGGACTAAAAAACAGATATTGTCGAACAAAGAAGTTACATTATTGACCATTAAGTAAATAGGTTATTCTTAATCTAAAACTGATTTTACTTTGAAATGAAAACAGCTGAAGTCAATTTAGAAGAATTTCCATAAAAATAGTTGACTTTTTAACAAAAAAGAATACCTTTCAACAAAATGATTCAATTTTCTAAATTTTGAATTTTCTACTGAAAAAGAGGAACTTTCAATAAAATGCATAAATCTTCAATTAAATAGTTAGATTCTCAAAAAAGTATATGAAAGCTCAACCAAACAGTTGTATTTTCAACCAGAAAGATGAGTCACAAAAAAATACATAAATTATTAATTACAAATCAAGTCTTTACCGAATAATTGAATTTCCTATCAAATTATTAAAAATTTTCACCCAGAAAGACTAATTTTTGATAAGACAGTTTAATTTTTAACCAAAAACTCAAATTTGCAAATGCGAAGATTAATTTTTTAATGAAAAAGACCAATTTTAGCACAAAAATTACAAATTTGTAATAAAATAGCTAACTTTCAATTAAAAAGAATAAGTATGAAATAAAAAGGGGGAAGTTAGTTATTTAGTTGCAAAAATAAATTTTTTAACTAATAAGACGATATTTGATCTTATATTCATTTTTTTTATCTTTACAAAATACATACATTTTTAAACAAATAGTGAATTTTCCATTCAAAAGATAAAATAAACAATTAAATAGTTAAATGTATAATTGAACACATTATTTTCCAACTAAAACTAAAAAGCTTTCTATTATAGAGTTAAATTATTCTATACAATGTTTTAATTTTCAGCCAAGAAGATAAATTTTTATACAAGTAGTTGAATGTTCAAATAAATCATCAGCCAAATAGTTAAATTATTATAAAATAAAAAAAGATTAATTTTCAACAACAAATTAAAAAGTTAAGTTTTTAATTAAAAACATCATTTTTTACCAAAAAAGAATTAATTTTGATGAAACTGTTAAGTTTTAGATCACCAAAGATAAATACAAAATAAAAAAGGGATTATTTGAATTTGAAGATAAAAAAATTAATTTGTAACCAAAAAGATAATATTTTAGCCAAGAAAATTAATTTTTGACCAAAATGTATAAATTCTTAAACAAACAGTGAATTTTTCTTGAAAGAAGATGAATTTAGAATAACAAATTTATACTTGAATTGACAGTTAAAAAATTCTAAACAAAAAAAATTAAATTTTGTAGATAAAAAGACTTATTTTTAACAAAATAATTGAATTTTCAATCAAAAAAATTAATGTCACCAAATTGCTGAATTTTGTTCCAAGTAAATTAATTGAAATCAAATAATTCAATTTTTAACTCAAAAAAGCATGAATTTCTAACCAAGAAGATTCATTTTTGATTAACAGTAGCAAATTTTCAATCAATTCGTTGAATGTTCAAATTGAAGAGATACATTTTCATCCGAAGGGTTGAATTATCAACTAAAATACATAAATTTTCGACTGCAAATGAAATGATTTGTGCAAAAAAAAATTAATTCTTTATTAAAATAAAACAAATTTCCAACAAAATAGTTAAATTTTAAGTATAAAAAAGATAAATTTACAATAAGAATAGAAGGAGTTAAAACTTTTGTCTAACATATTGATTTGCAATAATAAAGATAACATTTTTAGCAAAAAAATTAATTTTTTACTCCAAAAAGTGGAATATTGAACAAAATAAATGAATTTTTGACCAAATCGTAAATTTTTAACTGAAAAATGTAAATTTACAATAGAAAATAAAATAGTTGAATTTACAGTTAACAAAATGAATGTTGAAACAAAAAATAACGAGATTTCAAAAAAATACATACATTTTCTACTCGGAAAAAAAATTTTACCAAAAATATATCAGTTAAACTTTTAGTTAAGAATTATTTAGTAACAAATAAAAAGGAATTATAAAAAAACATTGGTCAAATTTTAACTTAATCATCTTGAACTAAAATCAATCTCATACCAGAAAAATAATTTTATTAACCAACTAGCTTAACTTTTAACCAAGTGGTTAAATGTTCAATAGAAAATGAAACTGTTAAACTTTCAACTGGAAAAATTAATTTTCATACTAAAAAGAATCGTCTTTTAAAAAAGTTAAACTTTTCACCACAGATGTCGATTTTTCAACCTAAATTACTTCTCAATATATGGATTAAGCGATTAAAACTAGAATCCTCTGAAATAAAAATGGTTTAGACTGGATTGGAACTGGATTGCTTTAAATTACTCCAGCTCACACGCGTATAACTTCGGAATATTTCGATTGCTCTGAATTAACTAAATCACTTTGGATAACAAGTGTATTACCCCGGATTACACTAGATTACTCGCTTTACACTGAATTACACCGAATTACTTGAATTACTGCAGATTACACTGGATTACCCCGAATTACTTGAATTACTCCAGATTACAGCAGATTACTTGTTCGGGTAACTGTGTAGTCCATCGGATTACTGGATATTTACTCGCCCTATGGTTAGTCTCGTTACATATTTTTAGAATTTTTTTAATACTGAGTGAAGCTCGTTGAATAATTTTTTCTACGTTCGCCTTCCATACTTTTACTCCAATTGCTTTTCTTGTCACAACCCCGCCCACCTTTCTTAACTTTCTCCTCTACTGCTTCCCCTCATCTCACTTCCTAGGCTGACGAACCCATTCCCCAACTTCTCTTACCTATCACTCACCTCTCCTCTTCTACTCAAATTTACTTACAATTGTTTCTCCTACATCCCGTCATGAACACTCACTTCCATTCACTTCTCATATCGCAGCCCACCCCTTTTTCTGAATTTTCTTCTACATTACTTACCCTTTTCTAACTTCACAAGCTGACGCTTTTCTTTCCTTTGCTTACCTTTTCTATCACTTACCTCTTCTCTTTTACTTATAATCATTTATAATCATTTCTCCTACTTTTTTCCATTTACATTCACTTACCCTGTATTCCATACTTCCTCTTACCTATTTTTCCCTTACTACCTCTACTTCCTTATCCCTTATTTTTTCTCCCTAATTCTTTTCATTTTCTCTACTTTAGCTCTTCTAATTTCTTTTTATTTTTTCTACTGCCCCCCATTTTATATCACTTCCTCAAATTCCTCCTTCCTAATTTATCCTATCATTCCCCTACTTCCCTTTTCATCACTTCCCCTTCCACCATTTTTCTTACTCCCCCTACTTACCTGCCTCTATATTAACCTTCTCTTCCGCCCCTAATTTTTCTTTCTTTTTTATACTTTACTCACTTCCCCTTTCTTCATTCTTCCTCATTTTTTCTCCCTTATTTACCCTAATTTACCTCCACATTCTTACTTTTTCTCCACCCTTCTCCTTACTTTCCCTGCTTGGAAAATAATAGAAGGGACAAATCTTTGATTATTGGTTGTTTTTTTCCCAATTTTTAAGAATTTCATGGTCAAATTAAATTTTATACAAGAATAAGGAATCAGCGAAAAAGTTATATTTACCGGTGGGTGAACATGGAGATCTAGCTGCTTCCACCAAATCTTCGCGACTGCCGGGTGGTACTTCCAACATTCTTGCGGCGTTCCCAGAGCAGAGCAGGCTAAACGCTAAAATAAAAAAAAAACAAGTCATCTTACTGAAAATTAAAACAAAAAGTTCGCTAAAATTTCTATTTAATATTAAATAATGCTTTTTATTGTTCGAATAATCATGGAGATATAGCTTTAAATATCAAAACACAATTTTGAAATTTGATAATCATATTTTCCTGAGGATTTTAAAAACAAGTTTTTCCTGAAAATTTCTACAAAAAATTCAGCCTTCTTTTTTGTGGTATTTCATCTAAAATTAATATACTGGGTCATCGATTATCTTTCGCTTTTGATATTTTATGGTATTTCTGATGGAAAATGCGTGTCAACTTTATGGGGTTTGCTCCACCTCGAAATATGATTAAAAGAAAAAAGAATGGATTTACTTTTTGTGAATTTGAACAAATTTCTGGCCTCGAAATAGAGACTCGGATAGGGAAAGGAGTGGAAAAAGAAAAAGTTAAAAAGAGTGAGGGGCAGAGGAGAGAGAAAAAGTAAAAATGAAAAGAGAAAAGGGGAAACGGAAAAGGAAGGGAAAAATAACCAGCAGAGGGGAAAATGGCAAGGAAAAAAGGTACAGGGTAAAAGGGAAAGGGGAAGAGTAAGAGAGAGACAGAAAAATCTCGATCCAGAACCTTACTGAGCGCACGGTCGTACTGTCTAGTAAAGGATAAAGGGTGGAGGGAAAAATAAGAAAGGGAAAAGGGAAACGGCAGAAACGGAATAGGTTAAGGAAAAAGGGAAAAGAAAAGAGGGGAAAGGGAAAAATAAAAAGGGGAAAGCACTACCTAGTGTAGACGCTTTTTTTTAGCTCTATAGGTCTAATTCAGGAGTCTGAAATACGTATATTCCAAACTCTCCTTAATAAAATACAAGAATAAAATTCCTTGCAGAAAAGGTCATATTTTTTTATCGGCTTTGTGCTTCTTCTTGTTGGCTTTTGTCAAGAAAAAAAGAGCGGATTTGAGGTTCGATATGAGCTCTGGAATAATTACTAGCGAAAAGCTTGTTTAGCATTTTCAGGTCTCGCAGTTCGCTTGGCTTTCGATGGCTCTTTTCCGAGAAATGGAAGCTGGGAGGCACCCACATACATATTTATAGGCTGTGCAAAAACCCTACGGGAATTCCAGGAAGCGATGACGTATAATGTCTAGAGGCGCCTACGAAGCACCTATTGCTTCAGTCGAACAAGCATGTGCCAATCGTATAAAAGAGGCACTGGATTTTTCCAATGTTTATTCTGGAATTCCCCTTTTACCACAATTAAATTCTTCTATAAAATATTTCACTAAGAGGCCTTCTACAAATTACTCAAGCCAATTGTGGTTGCCCTATTCAATTTAATTTATATTGTTTAAATACCTAAAACTTAAAACAAAGTATTGCACTTCCAAGAAAATAAATGCAATTATTACCAAGTGGTAGGATTATCAACTAAAAAAGAAAGGTTTTTGAACATGAATGGAATAGGTCACAGTTAAAAAAATCAATTAACAGATTAATTTTTTACAAAAAAAAAGATTTTTTAACAAAATACATCATTTTTCTACCCAATAGTTAAATTTTATCTAAAACATATACATTTTCAACCTGAAAAGAAATATTTGATTTTTAACTGAACATTATAATCATTTTCTACTAAAAAAGAGGAATTTCAAACTAATTACCTGAATCTTTCAACAAAAGAGATCAATATTAAACCAAAAATAAAGTTGTTAAATTTTCAGCTAAAAAGATTACACTTAGAAAAATGTTCGTTTGAATCAAACGATTTCTTGCTTTGATATAAGGTTAAACAAAAATTTGATTAATTCAAACAAATATTTCTTTGATTTCGAAAATTTTTGTTTAGTATATTAACACATAATTGTTAAATTCAAACTAATTTTATTTAAATCAAACAAATTCAAGCTTTGATATAGGGTCGAGCAAACGTTTTTTGAGAATAATTTTTTACTAAAAAGAGTCAACTTTTGCAGAAAATATATGAAATTTTACAAAAAGGATTAATTCAATACCAGAATAAAAAAATTTTTTGATAAAATATAGAAAATTTGCATTAAATAGTTGAGCTGTGACTAAACAAGATTAATTTTTAACCATAAAAGGTAGATTTTAATTTGCAGCCAAAGAAACAAATTTTCAACTACAGTGATTTTTTTTAATCCAAAAAATATTTTTTATCTTCGCATTCCAAATATCAACAAAAATATGAATTTTCAACCAAAAAGATTAATTTTCTACCATAAAATAAAAGTTGTCAACCACAAAAAAAAATTTTTAAACAAATGTTTAATCTTTATACAAGTAAATGAACTTCCGACCAGAAGAAGATCTATTTTAAAGCAAATCTAACATAGTTACCTTTTCAGCGAAGAGAATTAATTTTTAACAAAGAATAAAAAGAATTTTTAACAAAATAGTCAAACTCTTTACCAAAGAAATAAATTTTCAACGAAAATAGCGGATAAAAAAATAAGAATTTTTAACGTGTATTTCAAGTTTTAACTAAATAGGTAATTTTTCAAAAAAAAGATTAATTTAAAAAAAATGTAATAGATAAAGCTTAAGAAAAATGATTTCAATTTTAAGAAAAAAATATTGGAATTTACCAAAAAAAGTCAAATTTCCCACAAAATAAATTAATTTTTAACCGAAACAGAATGATTTTAACCATACATCGTAAAAAAAAAACATAAAATTTTTACCGACAAAGATGAATTTTCACACCAAACAGACAGATATTCAAAACAATATTTAAATTTTTAACCAAAACAGTTTTTTCAGTCAAGTAAGAAAAAATGTTAACCAAAGTGCATAATTTTCAAGCTCAAAAGACAAATTTTCGGCAATACAGCTCAATTTTTGACACAAAAATAGGAGTTTCCATACAAAAAGTTCATTTTCAACAGAAAATATAAATACTTGACTCGAATATAAAATGAAAATTGCAAACAAAGTAATTTTTTACATAATTCATAAGCTCCTATCAAAGAAGTTGTAATTTAAACTAAAAAAATGAACTTTCTGCAAAAACTGAAATAGTTTATTTTTAGACAAAACATTAATTCGAAAAAAAATTCTTCGATTTATAATTGAAGTAATGAATTTTTAACACATGTTAAATAGTAAGAAAAAGAAATTTCCAACAAAGTATTTCAAGTTTTAACCGAATAGGTAATTTGTCAATGAAAAAGATGACTTCTCAAAAAAATGTAATAAATGATGAAAAAAAAAATTTTAATTATAAATACAAAATATTAAAATTCTTTAAAAAAAGCCAATATTTTAATAAAATAAATTTATCCCTAACCAAAAGAGATAATTAATCAACCGTACATTGTGAAACATCCTTAATCAAAAAAGATGATTTCTAACAAAAAAGAAGAATTTTCACACCAAAAACACAAATATACAACATAATATATAAATTTTCAATCAAAAAAGTCCTTTCAGTAAAGTAAGAAAAAATGTCAACCAAACTGTGTAATTTTCAAGCTCAAAAAATGAATTTTCTGCAAAAAAGTTGAGTTTGCAACACAAAAAAAGAAGTTCCCATAAAAAAAAGTTAATTTTTAACGAAAAATATAAATCCTTTATTAAAAGATAAAACTAAAATTTAGATATGTAAAAATAATTAAAGATAGTCTAACAAAAAGTTTAATTTTGATGTGTCAACAAAATAACACAAAAATATTTTAATTTTGTATAAAAAATATTTTAATTTATCCGAAAAAGACAAAATGTTTGAAACTGGAAATTCACCTTATTAAATAACGTTAATTTTCGACTGCACAGAAGAAAAAATAAAATTCTACGTTTGTAAGACTTACATTTATTAAAAAAATTTTTTTCCTAGAACTAACTTCGTTCGGGCGTTTTTAGAGCAAATCATACGGCATCTCACATGCATGGCCAGGGGGGAGGGGGGCAGATGATGCTCTTGAGAATATTTTTAGTGATATTTTTTTAATGTTAATTTTTTAAAATATCATTTTTTGTATTATTCCTTTTTCAAAAAAAGGCTTGAATTGCTTTAGCTAAGTATTTCACTTTAATGTATTTTATAATCTTGAAAGAGGTATTTCCCGTTAAAAAATTTCATCGAAACAAAAATTAAATTGAATAAATCTTGAATATTTCCCATCTGAATTTTGGTAAGAAAAATACTTGATTTTGTGAAAAGACCAATTTTTCTAATTTTATTTAAAAATTAACAAAATACCTGCTTGTATAAAGAAAACATTTTTACATTTCAATAAAGACTGAAGTATTTTTTGAGACAAGATAATTGGAAAAAAATTTATACATGTTGTTATTTGCACAAACAATGTTTAACTTGATTTTTCGAAAAAATATTCTTCTGGTCGGAAAAATGATTTGGTCCGCATAAAATTCAGCACTCACCGAATGTCTTCCTTACAGAAGTACATTTTTAGCCATGAAATAAAAAATAAGAAAAGGTGGAGTTTTTGCGAAAATATGCTTATTATGTTAAAAAAAATACCTATTCGTTGATTTTTACCTTTATCAAATTTTTCGACAAATTTTGAAATTGACGAAAATACGATCAAAATTCTAAAGAAAAATTGAAATACCTGATGCAGGTTACAAAATACAGAACTTTAGAAGAAAATGGATGTTTTTTTAGGGTTTCATAGGTCCGGGTAGAAACCTCATCAATTCGGGAAAGTATCCGTCATTGCACTTTTTACCAAGGATGGGGAAATAAGGAAAAATTATGATAGGGGAAAAAGTATAAGTGAGCGAAGAAGTACGAGAAGGGAGCGAAACTAATGGAAGGGATAGTAGAGAAGGGGGGAAGGGGAGAGCGAGAGAGAGGGGGAGTTAGATGAGGGTAGAGAGAGAGAGAGAGAGAGCGAGAGAGTAGGAAATGACAGGAAATTAGGAAAAGGTAAGTAGGGAAAGTAGGGGGAATCAGATCAAATTAGTGAATGAAAAAAAAGGAAAGCAGTGGGAAATTAAGAGAGGTAAGGTAGGAGAAGTAAGGGTAATGGTGAGTGAGGGTGATGGTTAGTGACGGAAAATGATGGGTTGAGGTGCGGAAAATAAAAGAAAGAAGAGTAAAGAAAGTGACAAAAGAGGAACTAGTGGAAATAAGGGGAAATGGGGACGTAGGTCAAATAGGGAAAAATATCGGTGAGGAAAAAGGAGTAGTGAGAAAAGGGGGAAGTAGACAAGAAAGAAGTTGAGAAAGGGAGGAAAAGCGAAGGTTGAAGTAAGCGGAAGTGTAGTAGGGGTAAAGAGAATAATTAGGGGAATGTAGGGAGTGTAGAAGAGGAAAAGTATGAAAAAGGGAAACTTGTGCGACTTATTTACGTCTTAGCAGGCTACTAAATCCTTTTTTGTAGGCGCAAGTACCTACTTTCTCTAATTTTTTTTCAATAGACGTTGAACATCAAATAATTGTGATTCATAAAAATTTTTTCCTGAATTGTAAGTATGCATGTCGTGTACTTTTCTCTAGAAAATGCCTTTTTATGTTTCCTAAGTATTCTATTATTTGAAGTGTATCTGCGTGTCTGATTTGAAATTAATCTTGTCCTTAAATAAATTTATAATTAAAAAATAAAATTGTAGGTTTTGTAAAATTATCTATCATAACAGAAATATCCAAATGGGCTTATGATTTTCCAAATGTGGTCAAATTTTTAACTTTTAAGCTTTACCTATTCAATTTAACAATTAAAACGTTAAATGACCAGCTATAATTGGTTTAAACGCATACTCGGATTCGTATATAAGCTAAACGCATATCGGAGTCATTATTTTTCACAAAATCAATGTCCCTCCGGGGGAAAAATGGACTTTGGAACATATACTGGCCGGCAGTGAGAGGCATTTTATAAATTCAGAGGTAATTAAACTCAACCTGTTTGCACGCCAAATTGAATTGACAGGACTCAGAAAGCCCACTATTTTACTTGACTAAGCAAAAATATATTTTTGCTTTTTCTTTTGGGAAAAACAGAGAAAATTCAACACGAATATTATTATAGCTTTTAATTAGGTTTTAAATTAATATTCTTAAAGTTCAAATCGTAAATTTTCCCTGCAAACAGGATCGATTTTCTCTCGCTTACGCGCTATATTAACTGTGCTATCCAGATTAACCTGCGCAGGAAGAACAGAAAACTTGACGTAAACTGAATATACCATAAAGACTCAGGGTGCTTATTAAATCAAGGGCTTCTTATCATATAACGATCAAGTCTACCGGGGAAAAAATCTTTTTAAAATACTTGTCAGTATTAAATTACGAAGAACACAACAAAAAATGGGAACAAATTTCCATTTTCGCTTAGTTTCCTGCAGTACAGAAATAGAAGAATTAGATAACTGACAAAGTGGGAATTTAGCAAAAAAGTGTAAAAACATTATGTAAAATGAAAATTATAATTTAAAAATAAAAAAAAGTCTACTTCCGAGCTTTGATGCCTTTCTAATTGACACTAAAAAAGTTTAATTGAAAAAAGTTATCTGAGTTCGAGGAAGTTGCGGAAATGACAATGTCAAAGTTACGCTAACCCAATATTAGAGCAAACTTCATAAGTTTTTCAAATCAGCTTAGAAAAGCGATTTAAAATTTAAATTAAATTTTTTTTTTTAAATAAATACTTCCTTCCGAGATATCATGATACTAAATAACAATTAAATATGTTTCATTTGACAAAAATTATTCTGTACCTAGAAAATCAAAATTGAAGATAGCAATGTCACGGCATAAAAGATATTATTTTATTTTATGATAATAATTAAATGTAATAATAATAATTAAATATAATAATGTAATATATTATATAATAATATAATAATTAAAATTAAAATTTAATTTCAAATAATTTTCTTGTTATCGTATAAGAAAATGATATGTTGAAAAAATCGTTTCACTAGATAGACACTTAAATATTTTGTTACTTAATTTTTGCAAAATTCTCGAGATTTTTGTTTGCGAAAAATTAACAGAAATTCTTTCGCAAAACATCAAAAAGTGATAAAGGAACTTTTTCTAAATCATTTAAAATCGAACAACTTTACTGTGCACTTTTTTTTCTATTTTGCATATTTTTCGAAGAAAGTGAAAATTTTTTGTTTTGGGAGAAATCGGTGCTAGTTTGTTAATTGTTAAATACATCATTAAACATAAAATTTTTTAAATATTTTTAAGCAACTAGTATAAAAAGTTTTCTTCTGCCAAAAGAAACCTTTCCTACAATTTAAATTCTCGTTCTACAAATAGAGCGAAATTTGCAATAACTTTTGAGCACCTTGTCTGACTAAAGTTTGGTTTTCTACTTGATGCATGTTTCATATTTATACCTAATTTTTGACTTTATTTTTACAAAAGCATTTTTATGAAAAAGTACTTCAGTTATGAAAAAGATTCACCCAGAAAAGCTGTTCTTCCTTATACGATCTTCAAAGAGTTCCTTTATATATTTGTCAGACCCTGTTCTAGAGAAAGAACTTTCTTGATTTCAACGAACATTTTTCTGAGTGAACAGACACTAATCTTTTGTCACTTCATTTTTGCAAGATTTTCGAGACTTTGCTTTGTAAAAACGAATAAAAATCCTATTGCGAAAAATCAAAATGTGGTACAATAACTTTTTATAGATCTTTTACAGAGGAATAATTTTACCGTGAAAATTTTTTTCGTATCTTGTGTATTTTTAAAGAAAATGAGAATGTTTGTTTTTTAGAGAAATCGGCGCCAGTTCGTTTACATTTAAATAAAGCATTTAAAAAAGGAAGTTCTTATATAAATTAATGCAACCGGCTTAAAAAGCTTTCTATTCTCAAAAGAAACCTTCGCACCAAATTTAACGTATTATTTTTAAATTCTTAAAAATTGTCTTTTTAGATTAGGATTTTCTTATGTTCTTCAAAAAAACTTGCAAAATTAAAAAAAAGATTTAAAAAAATTGTTCTTCTTTAAAAGATCCACAAAAAATTATTTTACCACTTTTTGATTTTTTCAAAAATTACATTTTTTTCTTTCTGTCTGCCTTAATACGTGTGAGGTATCACTTTATAATTTAAATTAGTGAATCCATTCTTTCTTAATTTTATTTTTGAAAATTTTTTAGAAATTTTATCCTTTGTAAATAACAAACAAATTTTCTTTGGGGAAATATACTTGTTTGCCCACTAATGCACTTTTATTTTGCTCTTATTGATATAATTATAATTTTTTTTTTTAATCAAATTTTATTCTAGCTTTGAGTTTTTTGGTTGCTGTATTTTTTAAATAATTAGAACTTATAGAATTTTTTTAAAAATTTGTCTTTTGTGATTTCATAAGCGATTTCACACTCTTCCGAAATCCGTAGAAAAAATTGTACAAACATAAAAATTAAAGAATTGACAGTGGTTTTTCAAAAATCAAAAATTTTTATTTTCTCAAAAAATGATCAAAGATACAAAAAATGTTTACAGAGTATCGATGTTTTTTCGTCAAAAGATCCATAAAAAGTTTCTTTACTTCTTTTCAATAGTTTTCAGTTTTCAAAATATAGGCATATAAATAATTTATTTTTTATATTAAATAGTGTTGATTACTGGTCTATTATTTTTTGGAGAAACGAGAAAAAATATACCTCAGTCTGGATTTGAACCAGGAATGCCACTAGAATATACCGACACTATTTAAAATTTAGCATAATAAATTAATTAATCACACTAGTCTACAAAATAAAATCATTGTTAGAATTTATATGCATATATATTAATTTTTTTTTCAAACATTACAACTTTTTAGTAATAATATTATTAATCGTAGATACTATTTTCTTTTTTCACTTTATTATTCTAATAATTTCAATAGCTCTATAATAAGGCTTAAAGTAAAACCAAAAGTTATGTTGCAAAATATAAAAACAAGAAATATTTTTAATCAGATCAATATACGGAGACTAACTGAACTTGTCTGGCTAAATGTGGCCTTTTCTACTTCGTACTTTTTCGACTTCTTTACTATGGTACTTTTTTATCTTTTTAACTCAGAAATCACAATAGAAGAACTGGAAGAGTTTCGCTGGATGGTTGACTTTGCGATGTAAGCGAAGTCGCAGACTAAAGTAATCAAAGTTTGGAGTATTAGCTGAGAAGAAAGAAAAATAATAAGAAATGTAATCAAGACACTGAGAATTCAAACATATATGGGTGAAAGTAAAAAAGTTGGACTCCTTTGACTTTCAATCAAGTATAAAAACAGTGTTTCAGATAACCATTAAACGTTTTCCAAATATTTTAATTAAACGCAATAATTTTTTTTGGAAGTTATGTTTAATTAAAATTTTTTTGTGAAAGCAATCAGCGACATTTTGACTATCAAAAAAAAAAATTCAATATGCTTCTGTAGGATTGAAATGTATAACTTTCAATCTTATTATTATTATTTTTATAATACAATTCATTTAACAAATAATTATTTTTGTGACATTGAATGAAAAGTATATGAAATAAAAATTTCATTATTTCAAAGTTTGGTAATTACATTTTTACATAATAAATTATATTCAATAATCTATTTTTCTGAAAGATTCTTCAGCAAGATTCATTTTCTTGCCCAATTAGTAGTAGATTTACGTCTTCTTAGGAAGAACAGAAAACGTTTTATAATTTTCAATTGAAAAAAATTAATTTTTTACTAAAAAGTTATAAATTTTCAACAAACTAGTTAAATTTTAATCAAAAAAATGAATTTCCAAATAAAATAATTAATTTTCCAGGAATGAATGAACTTTCAAGCCAAGAATAAATCTTTTGCAAGAAAAGGCCTAAGCGAATTTGGTAGGACTTCATAAAAGTTTCAATTTTTTCTAAAAACTTTTTTCCGTATCTAACGTCATTTGGCTAAAAATTGGAATTTAAATTTTTCTGTATTTTTTTTCAATAAAACTGAAATGAAAATTCTTATTAATAGTGTCGGAAAGAAATTTCGTAATTCTCTTTGAAAGGTGTGATTGCTCCTTTAGTTAAAGGAATTAATTTTTGAAATAAAGAATTGGATTTGCAACGAAATAGTTACATTTTCAAATGAAAAGATTAATTCTCTACCAAAAAAATAAATTTTTTAACCAAAAATAAAATGGTTACGTTTTTAATTGAAAAAAAATAATTTTGCAACTTAAAAAATCCAATTTTCTACAGAATGATTAGATTTCTAAAAAATTAATAGAATTTCTAGCCAAAAAGATAAATCCCTAATAAGAAATAGTTGGATTTCTAACCAAAGATATAAAATTTCCAGTAAAAAAGATGTACTTTCAACTAAAATGATGATTCTTCAACTTGAATAGTAACATTTTTAATTGACTGTCAACCAAGCAGTTTATTTCTTAAACAAAAAGATTAATTTTTAACGAAGAATATTAATGTTCTTTTAGAAAAGCCACATTTTTCGACAAATACGTACATTTTTAAATAAATTTTTTTTACTAAAGAAGTTTAATTTTCAACCAAGTAGTTGGATTCTCAACCAAATAGTAGAAGACCTTCTTTGTTTAAAATTTGTTTGTTAAAAAAATTTCTATTTTTTTTTTAATTAAACTATATGATTTGATAATTTATCTTTTTTTGATTGACTTCTACTTTTTTTATTAAAAATTTATCTTTTTCTTTTGTTAACAATTCAACTATCACATTATTTGTTAAAAAGTCGTTATTTTTGTTTGAAAATAATTTTTTTTTCACTAAAAATTTCTCTGTTGTATAACTATTATTATAGGTTGATAATCAATCGTTTCTCATAAAAAATTCAAAAATTTTATTTAAAATAAAATCCTTTTCTGAATGAAATATCAACTATTATATTTTTTTTTTGAAATTAATTTTGTTTAATGCAAATTTAATTATTTGGTTGAAAGTTAAACTGCTCCGTTTAAAATTTATTTTTTCTTTTTAAAGACTCAATCAGTTGGTTAAGAATTGTAATTAAAAAATCAACAATTTGGGTGAAAATGAAAATCCTTTTTTTGGATGAAATATCAACTATAATATTTTTTATTGAAAATGAATCTCTTTTAATTAAAAATTTGATTTTTTAATTAAAAGTAGAACTTCTTCTTCTCAAATATATTTTTCATTTTCAAGGACATAAACAGTTGATTAAAAATTTTAATTAAAAATTCGAAAATCTGATTAAAAATTAAAATTCTTTCTTGTTTGGAATATGAACTATAATATTTTTTATTGAAAATTATTATTTTTTGATTAAAAATTTAATTACATGGTTGAAATTTGAACTTCTTTATTTAAAATTAATTTTTTCTTCTTGAAAATTAAAATTGGTTTGTTTGGAATTCAACTGTTTTTTAAACATTTGTTTGATCATACAGAAAATGTACAGTTTTTTGTTGAAAATTGGTTTCCAATAATTAAAAGTTTGATTATTTGTTTGAAAATTAATTTTTATTTTTTTGGTCATTTAATTGTTTTGTTAAAAATTTATCATTAGTGGTTTAAAATTTAACTTATTTGTTACAATGTCATATTTTTTGTTGAAAAATTCAACTGCTTTGTGAAAAATTGGTATTTTAGAATCAGGAATTTTTTTTAACGGAAAATTCATCCTTTTTAAAAAAATAAGATCTTGGCTTAAAATTTAACTCTCTTTTAAAAAATTAACCTCTTTGTATTAAAGAATCTATAGTTGGTTAAGAATTATTATTTTAGGTTTTAAAAGTTAACTTTTTCTAAAAAATGAAAATTTTTAGTTTGAAAAATGATCTTTTATGTAAAAAATCCATCTCTTTTGGTATAAACTTCAACTTTTTCGATTAAAAATTTAACTATTTTTTTGAAAACGTGATAACCGAGAGAAAGTGAGAGTAAACACTTCCCATCGAAATAAAGTACTGGACCGCTAGCTACGGCCGTCAGAAGTGGAACAGGGACTAGAAAGAGAGATCCCAACGAAAAAGTCGACTTGTGATTTTCTAGAAATGCGTTTGGTGATTAATGGATTGATCCTTTTCTAATAAAAGCAGATGGAAGGTGAGTAAAGCCAATCATATCTCTAGAAAAGGACATGTCGACTTTCTCGTTCGGTCCTCTCTTTCTATTCCCTACTCCACTTCTGATGGCGGCAGCTAG
>JAUELO010000098.1:792440-806669 GCA_032357855.1 Amphibolips quercusostensackenii
AGGCACTCTTCCTCATCACGTCCAGTAATTCCAAGTTAATGAATTCTTCTTTAAAAATTAATTTTTTATAAAAGGGGCTGTACTAAAAGTACGTAGTGGATCATAGGCCTTCTTCGAGGCCTCTCCTCCCTCCTGTAACAAACTATAACAAAATATTTCTACGCTCCCCTCACCTTACTATACGTAAATTTTAGCTTCCAAAAATGTTTTACTAGTTATTACTAGTAGAATTAGGCAGGGTGTTAGGAGCTTCATTTTCAAAATTCCCTGATTTTTTTTGACTAATTTCTTATTTTCCTTCATGATTATTATTCAAATATCATCATTTTAATCTTACAATACTTTGAACATAAAATCTTTCATAAAAGGAATAAAATAGTATTTCAGACACAAGTTTATAATTTTCAAATTTTATTATTTATTTAAAACAAAACAATGTCTTGTCTGCTACAAAATATACGTTTTCAACAAAATACTTTTTTTTTTAAGCAAAATAATTAAATTCTTAACATAATAGTTAAATTTTCAACCTAAAACGATAAATTCCCAACAAAAAGTCTTGTAGTTTATATTTCAATCAAAAAAGATGAAATTTACAACAAAAAAAAAGAATTTTAAAACGATAAAGACGAATTTTTAAGATTTTTCACTTGAGAAAGAAAGTGTTATCTGAATTGTCGAACCTTAAAGCCAAAAGACAAATTTTCTCTACAAAAATTGAATTTTTAACCAAAAAATATGACTTCAGCAAAACATGATTTTTTAACGAAATGGATGCATTTTCACCCAACAAAAATAAGATTTCAAACAAAAAATTTTATTTTTACTAAACAAGGAGAATTTTCGACGAGAAGAAATAAATTTTTAAAAAAATTGAAAAGTTACATTTGCAGTTGAAGAATTAAATTAAACGAAAAAAAGACTTCTTCACTAAACAGTTAAATTTTCAACCAAAGTAATAAGCCTTCAATCACAAAAATTAATTTTCAATAATGTTGTTTGACTTTGACCCAAGTAGTTAAATTTTCAATTGAAAAATATTAATTTTCAATAAAATAGTAAAACTTTCAACAAAAAAAAATGAGTTTTCAACTAAAAATATAAATAATATAATAATATAAAGAAAATAATTAGATACTCAGGCAAAGCAGAATAATTTTTAACCAAAAAATTATATTTTTATAGAAAAAAAAAGTTCTACCAAAGCAGATGAATTTTTAAGTCAAAAAGATAAATTTAAAAAAAAAATTTTGTTGAAAAAGATTTTTAGTAGACTTTTCAAGATCACAACATGAATTTATAATCAAGAGATAAGTTTTTGTGAAAAAAATCAAATTTTCAATCAAAAAAGACGAATTTTTACTCAAAAAGGATGAATTTCAAACGTAATAGTTAAATTCTGTACCCAACAGTTGAATTTTTACCGAAGAAGATAAAATTTCTATAAAAACGGATAAATTTTAATGTGAAAAAAATTTTTTTTTAATTGTTGGATTTTCATTTAAAAAAAGATTACAGTTGACTCTTCAGGATAAAAATATGAAACTTTTAACAAAAAATAAGTTTCTAGGGATGAAATTGAGTTTTTAATTCAAAAAGATAAATTTTTAATAAAAACGATAAATTTTTTTCCAAATTGAACTTTCATCCAGAAAAGATTTAAGTTAATTTTTAACACCAAAATATGAATTTTAAACAAAAATTAAGATTTCAACAAAATACTTTAATTTTTAGCAAAACAGTAGAATTTACAGATAAAGTATGACTTCTTAACAAAATAGAGTAATTTGCAACCAAACAGTTGCATTTTTATCTAAGACAGATGAAAGTTCTTTGAAAAAAGATGAATTTTCAATTCAAGATTTTTTTTTTTTTAATATCTAAATTTTCATCCAGACAAGATATCAGTTCTTTTTTCAACACAAAAATATTTAATTTATCCAAAAAGTAAACTTTCTACAAAATAGTTAAATCCACAACAAAACAGCAGAACTTTCAATCAGTGGTATGACTTTTCAACAAAATTTTTTAATGTTCAATCAAACAGTTAGATTTTTATCCAAGAAAGATGTAATTTTTTCTGAAGCAGGTAAATTTTGATATCAGAAAGACAAATTTAAAAAAAAGAGTTAAATTTTCAACTGTGCAGTTGCATTTTTTTCAATAAAGATGAAGTTTTTCCCAAAACAGATAAATAAAAAAAAAACTTTAAATATTGATTAGAATTTTCATCCAAAGAATAGAGTCGAATTTTTAACCAAAAAGAGTAACTTTTCAACTAGATTGCTAAATGTTCAATCAAACAGTTGTATTTTTGTACAAGAAAAAGGGAAATTGTACTAAAACAAGTTAATTTTTAAATTAAAAAGAAAAATATTCTTGAAAGAATTGAATTGTTATCCAAAAGGAATTCAATGAAATTTTAAATAGAGCAATACGAATTTGAAAAAAAGAGTAAATTTTCTAGGAAATAGTCGGATTTTCAAGAAAGCAGTTGCATTTTTATCCAAGAAAGATGCAATATTTTTACTAAAAAAAGATAATCTTTCAAATTAAAAAGACAAATTTCCCGGAGAAATATTTTCCATCCAAAAAAGATTTCACTTGACTTATCAGCAACAAAATATGAATTTTAAACAAAAAGTGAATGATTTACGAAAAGAGTTGAATTTTTAACCTAAAAATACGAATTTTTAACACAACAGTTGGATTTGCAAAAAAAAAAAAAAAATTTTCAAGAAAATTGTTAAATTTTCAACCAAGTAATAAAATTTATAACTAAAGATAATCTTCAGGGGAAATTTTTTGTGAATTCTGAAAAATAACGTACATGAGTGAAGGACCCTCTCCACCCTTCCGTAACAAATCGTAACAAAATGTCTCGATCTCCCCTCCCTCCTGATCTGTTACGTAATTCAAGCACGGTCCCGAATATATAATGTAAAGTTGCTGAGCATGAATCGCAGCAGTGCAAACACTTCTGTAACACTCGACGCTTCTCGGATCCTCTTATATCTCAAACAAATTTGTTTATTTTCGCTTCAGTAAACCATTCCACTTCAACCGGTTTTTTCTCTTGCAAATGAATTTTCACATCTTGCTTTGTTCCTCGGGTTAGGCTGCTAAATGGTCTGTTGTTTCTCGTCCGTGGAGGACAAAAATAAAGTAAAAAATAAAAGTTTACGAGCCTGAGACAAGTGGCGTTAAAAGCGCTGTGCACGAGCATTCAGTGCATCTTCAACTTTTCCAGGCTTTATTTTCACTTATGTGTTCTAGTACTAGAGGGAACTAGTACGAGGTAAATAAAAAAACTTTTAAAGTATAAATAATAAGCAAAACCTAAAATTTTACATAACAATTTTAAGCTATAGCATTTGTTTTAAAGATGGCAGCGCCATCACATGACTTATATTAGCTATTTATCCTATATTACATACTTTTCTAACACGTTAAAATTTTATTCAGATGGTGATTATTCATCAACTATTATAAATCAGAAAACTGCAAATAATTATATCTTGTAACTCTGGTAAAATACATCAAATTGCCTATTTTTTTTTGAAGTTCTTAGATTTGTTAGTACTTACTGGTTTGTGCTTAGACCCTAAAAAAAAAACTACTTTGATACTCAAGCCTAGCCTGTCAATAATTTATTTATCTCGTATCGAATAACACTTATCATAAAAACAGTGGAAATATATTTTGTAGTAAAATCAAAGGGATTATTTATTAGACAGTTTTGAAGACAAGAGTTTGACGAATTAAAGAAAGCAATGAATAAATAGTGGATGCAATTTAATTCCCTAAGGAATGATAGTGAGTCTGCGGACACAATTTCCATCGCCCTATCAAAAACCCATTATTCGATTCACAAATAGCAAAGAGTCAGTAGAAAGACTAATTAAAAAAACACGTTTTATTTATTGTTTTCTCAGAAAAAATACTACAGAACTTTTGCTTCAAAACCCAGTCAAGCTTTTTCATTATTCATTATGTACTGGTATCTACCTCGTACTAGTTTCCCCTTTATATTGTGTTTTTGTATAAATATCTCGATTAAAATGTTTGTTCTCTGCGTTATGATACATTGCTTATTTAACTTTGTTTGTGCGATAAATTGTTAGTTATACAGAGTACTTACATTAAGGTGAGTTTAATGTTCCAACATAATTACCTGCAACTAACCATCTTATGCTACTATAGACCATGTTACAAAGAAACAGAGTTTTATTGACTTATAAATATAGAAATAGTTTTCTGGAAGATAAAAAACAAAAACTATTTGACACAAAATTTTGTTGAAAACCACTACCTGAGATTTTTTTGATGCAATCATCGAGAAACATGCAGTACATGCAACATATGTTTCAAATTAAGGGCATGTGATATAAGCTCTTTCTACCATTTTGTGAATTATGATCTTTTTATAAATATTCAATTAAGAGTTTTGATTGACCAATGAATATGAAGTTACTAGATGTACCATGTCTTTTTGAGACACAAGGTTTACGTGTTTCATAAAGGTAAGTAAGTTTTCTATCCTGAGTACCTTCTAGGCATAGTACGTTCTTCGGCGAATCTATAAATGTATCCTCTACTCTAATCACTTCATGGATAACCAGTGCAATGCTAACGGTTTTGTTCATATTGATTTTAATTTTTTATCAATGAAATAATTTATTTATTTATTTGCATTTTCCAGTCCATTAATAACAGTATCTATTTTATAAGCTGATGTGTATAAGGCTTTGACATCAACAGATAATCCTTTATTTAGATTTTTGGTAGCAGTTGCATCATCTAGTTCGATGATAAATAATTTAGGTCTTAGAACAGAGCCTTCAGATTCTCCAGCATTACTACTTTTAGATAGCAAATTAACTTTTTTTATTTATACGAACATTTACCTATTTTTAATGTATGAGCTAATGATAACTATGAGGTAATCAGGAAACTTATATTTTTTGGGTTTATGCATCAATCTGTTGATCAAAACTGTGGCAAATGCTTCTTGAATATACAAAATCAAAGCCTAATGTGCATTTTGTTATTAAAATTATCAGTTATATGGTTTGTTAACTCACTAATTGATCTACTATGTTATGACCTATTATAAAGTCAAACTGTTAATTGATTATTGTATTCTTATCTTTTAAGAATTTATCAATACTTATCTTAATTATTTCTTCCACTATTTAGTATAGTTAAAAAAAAGGATGCTTATCGGCTAATAGCTAGTGGCTAGTATGTTTAACTGCAAGCTGCGCTTTCTTGCACTATTTAAAAAAATTACCTAATCGAAACATTCCATTTACAATATTGATTGGCATAACAAAAACTTTGTGAGTAAAGTTTTTAAAAATAATATCAGTAATTTCACCATAACCTGGAGACTTTTGATTTTTAATTGTTTTGAGCACTACACTAATTTTAGCAGAAGTTACATAGCCAATTTCATCAGATGCTATCAATATATTTTTTCAAAATTTATTTATGGTTCTAGATTCTTCTCTATTCAGGAACTGTTAGCCAAGATTTTCATATAAAGTGCATATTTGATTATCTGTTGCAAGTCGTAGCATTTTTACATTCTTTTCAGTGAATGCAATTGTTAGCTTCCAAAATAGCCACCAGAAAATTTGAATTTTATAAGAGTCTCAAACCACTTAGGTTTATTTTAATTTAGTAATAACAAATTGACAAACTGTTGAATTAGTAAGAGCGCATTTGCATTTTGGGTGCTTTCATTAAGCTGAAAAGTTCTTCTTATTTAGTTTTCATTTTAAACATTTTTTTGAATATTATTTTGTCTTAAAGTTGTATTTTCTTGATGGACGTGTTCAAAACAGTTGCTTCTTTGTTAGTTTCAGTAAGCTGATTCACTTCATCTTGTATTTGCTGTCTAGATTTGATATATTAATGTGAGCATATGTTTTGATCTACAGTCGAACCTGGTTCCAAGTTGGTGTTTGCAAGGTGTTTTGTTGAAAAATATTTATGTGCTTTTGAAAACTACTGTCTTCGAGAGGTTTAGGCAAGCAAACGACAGATGTGATTCAGTATCCGGACCAATTTTCAAGATAAAGCTTTCATATTAAATGAGATGCTGAACGGTCCGCGAACGTTTCAAGTACGTAAGCAAAAAAAACATTTATTTTGACGTGTAATATCAAACTTTCTTCTTTATTTTTGTTAAATATTCAGTTTACCCATGTTTCCGTATTAGAAATTTATATTTTCAAAATATATCTCACTATGCAGAAAAATTTACCGGAAATGGTTCATAATACGCGTCTGATTGTTTACATTCTGCTGGACCTCTCTAGTTGTTTTCATTAGCCCCGAGACCTCCGCAAAATCCAGGTTTGCCTGTATTTGCTTTTTAAAGTCATCTTAACTATTATAACTATAATCGTATACTTTTGAAATGAATAAGAATCCCAAGAGGTTCATTATCTGAATTGAGGATTTGTATAGTTGTGGCCCTGATATAATTTTTTTTTTCTTATAACAATAGTTCAAAAACACTGAGTCTACTAATTATGAAAGAGTTCTGTTAGGTATTTAGGAAGTTCTAGAGCAGCAATTGTGACACCTTAATCAATAATTATATACACTTGCTCTTTATGAAACGTGATATATTAATTTTTTCAGAAAATAGAGATAATGATTGTTTCTGTATGTTTGAAATAATATCAGTTTGATTATTATCAAACTTGGCTCAGCAAAATAAAGTTGGTTCTTCCCGGTTTCAATAAGTATCAATAAAAATTAATTTAAAGAAAAAACTTTACTGCCAATTTCGAATTCACTAAGTAAATAAGTCAAACTTGTTCAAATATAACATTTTATTAGAACGCCGGGCCAAACATTTTTGACAAAAAAGCTACGGTTTATATTTTGTTCTAGCGAAAATTCTAACTTCACTGGACTAGATGTGTTACTCATTAAAAAGAATCATGCAAAACTCAAAAGGCTGAAAAAAATTGTGTAACGGACAAAGAATTGAAACGTGCTCATATCATGTATGTTTATTACAAACCTTCTTAGCGCCTACATGCAAGGATTTCGCTCAATTTTAAGAGTGGATTAATTCAATTATAGTATATTTTATCCAGAAGTCTTAGTAAGGCGCTACATAAATGAAATCGTGCGATTTTGTCGAGAAACTTAAATGGATCCACTTGAATCTCTTCTGTCTTGACCTCAACAACCTCTTTTCATCTTTTCTATCTTCTCTTCCCTTGTCTCTTTGATAGAAGATTTCAAAGATTAATATTGTAAATTATTGTCAAAAATTGTTTGTATAAAATTCCAACCAAAAGAAAAGAATTTTTAACTAACTTTTTAAAACTTTAAACTGAAAAATATTACTTTTCAGCTACCTTGGTGGATCAAAAAGAAAAAAATTATATTTTAACCAAGTGGGTTAACTTGTAACTAAGTAATTTTATTTAGAAACCAAAAAGAGAAATTCGCAATTGAATATTTAAATTTTCTACAAAACTGAAAATTTCAAGCCAAAAAGACGCATATTTCAAAAAACAGTTAAATTTTCATTCCTAATGTATATGTTTTCTATAAATGAGTCATATTTCATCTAAATAATGAAATTTCTACAAAAAAGTATAATTTATCACGAAAAAAAATAAATTTAAAAAATCTCATCTCAAACAAATCAGTTCAATTTTCAACCATGTAGTTAAATTGTTTACCAAGAAGTTAAATTTTTATGTAGAAAGATTGGATTTCTACCAAAAGAGATGAATTTTCATATAAAAATAACAAGCATCAAACCAAGAATAATTTTCACTAAAGAAGGAAAAAAAATTCAACAAGCTTTTAAACTTGCTATGCAAAAAGACCAATTTCCTACAAAACTGTTGGATTTTCACAAATTTTCAGTTTAAAAAAGTTGACCTTTCAAACCAAAAATGTAAATTTTTACCAAAACAGATCATTTACAACTAACTGGTTGCAATTTCAACTAAATATTTAAATTTTTAACTAACGCAGATTACCTTTCAGTCACAAAATTGCATTTTTTATTTAAAAAGATAGAAGTTCAATCAGATCATATACATTTTCAACTACTAAGACAAATTTTAAATTTTTTAATTTTTAATTTGTACGAAAAAATTTTATTTCGAACAAGAGAAAATTATTTTTTAACAAAACAGGTCATTTTTGAACAATATAAATTTTACTAAAAACATTCATTATTAACAAGAAAGTTGAAACCTTAACTAATACAAAATAACTTTTAATCCAAAAGTTTAATTTTTAATGTGCAAAGATAAAAGTTTAACCAAAAGACGTAAATTTTGTGAACGACAATGACTAATCTTTAACAAAAGAGTTGAATTTTTAATATTGAAATTATTTTTAATTGCACAGAAAAAAAATCGAATAAATTATTTGTTTAGTTGAAAAAGACAAATGGTCTAGAAAATAGTTCAATTTTTAACGCGAAAATATGTTTTTTTTAACGCAATAGCTCATTTTTAACAGTTAAATTTTCAAAGAAAAATAATGAATTTTAAACATAATATGTAATTTTGAATCAATTACGCGAAACTAAAACACAAAAAAACAAATTTTTAAGAAAACTATCAACTAAAATAATGAAATTCTCTACCAAGTAATAATATTTTTAACCAAAAAAGTTGAAATTATAACCAAAACTAGAATAGTGGAATTCCTTAAACGTTCTTCAAGCATAAACATTTAATTTGAATAGTTTTAAAATTCTCAAAGAAGAATTTAAAAGATTTCAAGTCAATTTTTTCAACTTTGCAGAATTTACAAAAAATCAAGAAAAATTGGCATAATTTTTTATGATTAGAAAGTCTAGAAGATCTGAAAAGATTTTTAAAAAACTATCTGTAGATTCGTGTAAAAATTTTAAATGATTTTTTATTTTAAAAATGAAGTTTAAGAAAAAATATAAAAAGGTTTTCAAAAATTTTAAACGATTTCCTAAAATCTTAAAAATGTGTGTAGAAGATTTTAAAGCAAAATGTTTTAATCTAAAAAAATAAAAAAAATGAAAAAAGATCGAGTAAATTCTACAAATATTTAGAATATTTGAAGAGATAAAAAATTACTTTTGAACTTAAAAAAATTTTTGTAAAAACTTTAGAAGCTTTAGAAGAAAAGAAAATCAAATTTTCTAAAAATTCCTGGGAAAATTTAGAAAACTTATTTGTCAGTTTTTTACATTTTTAATGATTTTTCAAGATTTGAGAGAAATTTGGTTAGGTTTTAAATATTTTTGGGAATTCAAGACGTTGTAAATAGATAAACTATATTTGAAAATTAAAAAACATTTCCGAAAATGGATCAAATATTCATTGATTTCTGTTAAAGTTTTAAAAGTCCTGAAAATCGTTTAATAAAACTCGGGTTTTTCGTAATATTTTGTTAAATACTATAAAATAAACAAATTTCTTCTAAATCTTGTAAATCCTTTTTTGACAAATTAGAAATATTCAAATATCTTTTTTAATTTTCTCAAAAACCGTATGATAATTTTGTTTATATGAATATAAAAATAAACTGATAATATTTATTTTCTTGTTTTTTTCAGAATTTTATAAAAGCTTGAATTCAAGCGTTCAAAAACTTTTTATAAATGAATATTATTTTTAAAAAATTCTGAATTGTATTATCATTCATATTATTTTGTATTCGTGGTAATAAAAAAATGTGTTTAAATGGTTAATTTTAATTAGTACTTACATCAAGGAACTTCTTTCCTTGTGACGGTGTTAAGGAAAGGGTTTGAGGGGGCAAATGCATGATCATTGCATCAAACTTAAATAGTGACCGATTTGACTTAAATTTTAAAATAATTTTTTTTGGTGAATTTAAACAAAACTTCAGAGCGAAGAGCAAAAGCTGAGGAAATTTACAAACGAAAAATTGGGGCTACCTTTGCTTCTAAATGCAAGGATTTTGCTGAGTTTTAAGAGCAGAAGAAAATGGGACGGTGCTTGCGGGGGCTAAGGAATAGGCTTTGGACTTACTCCCCGCGCTCTAAATAAACTGGACACTCTCCGCGTTAAAAAAATGTTGGGCGAGCTGCTGGCCCACGTAATAAGGTGTAACACCAAATGCGTCGGGTGCTGCTCGCGCACTGCCTGCCCGCAGCTTGGTGCAAATCCTTCCTCTCGTCGAGCGCGCTGTCCCAACAGTGTTGGTACAGTAACGCTTCCGTTAGTCGGGATAACGGCATCTGCAAGCCTAGTTTGGCGCAAAGTTTGTTTCATTTGACAAACGATTTGTGGAACTGCAGCGTTTCCAACACGCGTGTAAGGATCTGATCGCATCTTTGGAACTATTGCTCACTGAAATGCGGTGTGGCTACTGCACCAGCCACCAGGTGGCGCTGCGTTTCCCCTGAGAAAACAGCTGCTTGCCCAAAAAATTTTCAGTGCGGGGAGTCGCGGGACTGGCATCTTCAGAGATAAAGGTTCTCTTTGTACTTAAAACTGTTGCTTTTTGTGGTTGGGAACCTACCTTAACCTGGAGGTCCCTCTCCCACCACAAAGTAATAGAGATGCGCATTATTAAAGAGTGTAAAGAAATGAAAGAGAGGTGCAAGGAAAAAGTAAACCCTCAGAGGGCACATTAGAAACTTCTATTCTTAGAGCAGAAGAATTTAATTATAGTGTCTCATCCAGAAGTCAAAGGAGATTCCGCCCTCTTAGAATCAGAGTGACTCGGTAAAGGCGCTACTTGAATAAAGTCGTTCGATTTTGTCGAGAAACTTGAATGGATCCACTTAAATCTCATCTTCCTTCCCCTCAACTACCTCGTTTTATCTTTGCATTTTTTTCCTGGACCCTTTAAATGGATGTTTTAGAGTTGAATTTCTCAAATTCAATATACAAATTTGCGTATGTATTTGATTTTGAGTATCGCAATGCTGGAACAAAAACAAAGTCTTACACGTGTTTCTTATTACCTAAATAAATTTGTTGCTTACTCTTTTCCCTAAAGGGGGAATCGCTTGAAAAATAGGGTAGTCTAAAAGAAAACAAAAATTTGGATTTCTTAATTTTCATTGACTTATTTTGTGTTATTTAATGAAAAATAATTTTTTTTAAATTTGTTAAGTCTTTAAAGAAAAATTAGAGGTGTGTTTCAATACTTCTAATATCCTAAGCCTAGCATAACCAATTTTTCAAAGAAGTTGCATCGGTTTTTCTTATCTCATTTTCTTTGGGGAATTGCTTCCTAGTATTTGAAGCCTAAAATAAAAACAGTCAATCAGGCCTTTTTGATTCAAACTCGTTTTAAAATTTTTTCCATAAGTGGTTAATTCTTTTAATATTTCCATAAAAGCCAATTGAAAGTTAAATTTTTGTTATATCTTATTTCAAAGTATGATGAAAGTACGTGAAAATTAAAAGAAATTATGTAAAAAATCCTTTTTCTTCAAAAAGAGCACATAAATTTTTTTTTTATTTTAGACCTATTGAAGGATTGATATCTTTACAAAATAGTAAGATATTCTTTAATGCTCACTTGATATGATTATAATTATTATTGTTCTATAAAGTAGTGGAATTTTCTGCGAGGAAAGATTTTAATTACAAGAATTAAGAAAAAACAAATTTTAAAAAAATTAGTTTAATCTTTAACCTAAGGAATGAATTTCAAACTAAAATAAAGAATCTTCAACTCAAATGATGAATCTCAAACTTAAAAAAAATTTCAACAAAGTAGTTTAATGTCCAAAAAAAAAGATAAATTTTCCATCGAAGCAGGTGAAGTCTCAACAAGAGACACAATACTTAAATTCTTGAACATAAGAATATGAATTGTAACAAAAATGTTAAATTTCAACAAAAAGGATAAGTTGTCTTTTAAATTTTCTATTAGGCTGTTAAAATTTTAAGCCAAAAAAAACGAATATAATAAAAAAGTTGAATTTTCAACTAGAATATATAAATTGTTGCCAAAAAGTTTTTTTTGAACCAAACATTTTTCACAAAATAGTTCATTTTCTACTAAAATAATAATCTTCGAATTTTCAATACCAATTTTCTACGAAAAGTTTAGTTTTCAACCATAAAATATGAATTTACGAAAAAAACGTTGATTTTAAATTAAACATAAAATTTTCAACTTACAAATATGGATTTTCAAAAAGAAGGTCAATATACTACCAAAAGGCGTTATTTTTAACCTGAAAATATGACTTGCACAAAACAGTTTAATTTTTATCCATACGATATGAACCTTAATACCAAAAATTTTAATTTTAAACTAGAAAATATGATTTCACAACAACAATGTTAATGTTTAACCAAATAGTCGTATTTTCAAACAAAAAAGACAACTTATCTTTATAACTGTTAAATATTCTACCAAAAAATATAAATTTTGAAAGAAAAAGGTCATTTTTAACCAAATTAGATCAATTTTTAAGACCAAAATACTACTTTTGAACAATAAATTTGTTTTTTAAATATGAACTTTAAATCCAAGATAATAACTTTTCAACAGAACAGTTTAATTTTGAATATAAAAATATGATTTCCTAACAAAAAAGTCAATTTTTAACTAAATAGTTGAATATTTTACTTAAAATGTTAAATCCGCAATTTAAAAGAGTAACATTTTTAACCAAAAGGAATAAAATGTCTATTAAAAGAGATAAATTAAAAAAAAAGACAAATATCAAACCTGAAAAGATTTTCCAGTGGAGGAATACAATGAAATTCTAATGTAAAAGTCGAATCCTAAACCAAAGCAGATTAATTTTTAACCAAACAGTTGCATTTTTTACTAAAAAATTTCCATTAAAACTAATTGAAAGGAACATTTGATTAGCTTAACTTCTTAAATATTTTATTTAAAATATGATATATATGCACTCGAAAACCAGAACAGAAACACTAAAAAGTGTTTTTTTCTTCAAAAAGTGTTTTGCAGATTTTTTTTCACATTGCAGGTTTTTAATTCTTCAGAGATATTCCTAAACACAATAAAAGAGGAAACAGGATTTGTATTAATCTATAGAAATTAGGTAGTCAAACATAATTTAAAGCTCACCAATGATATATTAACTTAAATAAAAATAATTCAGACTAATTAAAAATGTATATTGAATTTACGGCATTGACGATATTCAAATATTTATTTTCAATTTATTCAGAAAAATCAGAGATTATATTTCAGTTACAGCATCAATTTAAGCTGGGCTTAAGGCTAATATGCAGGAGACCCTCATTGGTAAAGCTAACTATTTAAAGCAAGCTTTAAGCTGAAGTGACTAATGAAGCTTCCCACCAATTGTGAGCAGTGAGTTGCTACGTATTATACGTCTAAACTTCTAATGTAATGAATTGCAAAGCATTAATTTATGATAATAATCATCATTCATAATATTTTATGTATTTTTTTCAATTTCTAAAGTAATAATCTAAAACTTGCAAAATTTTGATTGATAATATTAACTATATATATATATTATTTTTTACTATTTTTTGTAAATTGGTAAGTGTATAATCTAATAAACTAAAAGAATGTTAACTGATAATATTCATTTATAACTTTTGCTGTGAATTTCCAAATTTAATTTCTAATAATTTTCAAAGTGTAGATTTATGAAAATAATCGTTTTTTAATTTTTCTTTGTAAATTTCTAAATTAACAAGGTAATCGATTGCACAATGTAGATTGATAATAATAAAAATTTAAAAATTATTTTTTTATCTTTAGTTTGTTCATAAATAAATAATCTATTAAACTGCAAAGTGTAGATTGATAATAATAATTTTCAAAATTTTATTTCTATTTTGCTGTAAATTTCTGAATATATAATCTAATGAATTGCAAGCTTTAGATTTATAGTGATAATTAATTCTGAAGGGGTATTGTATTTTTTATAATTTCTAAATATATAATGTAATGAATTGTAAAGTCTTGATTCATCATAATAATCATTTCTTTTTTTTTACGAAGTGTCTCGTCGTCACGAAATTCGGGATGACTAGTCTCAAAGTTTTTTCACTAAGAAAATGGAGAAATTTTCGATTACAAGAAAAAATGAAAGCATTATTTCAAACACTGGTACAACCTAGGCTGGAGTATGAATGTATCATATGATAAATTAAATTCCATATATAACTATACATACATATATATATAGTTAAAAGTTTGTCATAAGGACAACCACGGGATTTCGCTGGGAGCAGGTGCTAATGTGAAACACGG